>CAUYLG010022286.1:0-78943 GCA_963573385.1 Cacajao melanocephalus
TTCAAACTATAAGTCTACTGTAATCAGAACAGCATAATACTGGTACCAAAACAGAGCTATAGACCAATGGAACAGAGCAGAGGCCTCAGAAAGAATGCCACACAACTACAACCACCTGATCTTTGACAAACCTGACAAAAAAAAAAAAGCAACGGGGAAAAGATTACCTATTTAATAAATGGTGTTGGGAAAACTGGCTAGCCATATGCAGAAAGCTGAAACTGGATCCCTTCCTTACACCTCATGCAAAAAATTAACTCTAGATGGATTAAAGATTTAAACACTATATCATAAAAACTCTATAAGAAAACCTAGGCAATACCATTCAGGACACAGGCATGGGCAAGGACTTCATGACTAAAACACCAAAAGCAACAGCAACAAAAGCCAAAATAGACAAGTGAGATCTAATTAAACTTAGGAGCTTCTGCAGAGCAAAAGAAACTATCAATAGAGTGAACCAGCAACCAACAGAATGGGAAAAAATTTTGCAATCTACCCATCTGACAAAGGGCTAATATCCAGAATCTATGGAGAACTTAAACAAATTTACAAGAAAAAAACAACCCCGTCAAAAAGCAGGCAAAGGTTATGAACAAACACTTTTCAAAAGAAGACATTTATGCACCCAACAAACATGAAAAAAGTTCATCATCACTGGTCATTAGAGAAATGCAGATCAAAACCACATTGAGATACCACCTCACACCAGTTAGGATAGCGATCATTAAAAATCTGGAGACAGATGCTGGGGAGGATGTGGAGAAATAGGAACACTTTTACAGTATTGGTGGGAGTGTAAATTAGTTCAACCATTGTGGAACACAGTGTGGCGATTCCTCAAAGATCTAGAACTAGAAATATCATTTGACCTAGTAATCCCATTACTGAGTATATATCCAAAAGATTATAAATCATTCTATTATAAAGACACATGCACACCTATGTTTATTGTGGCACTGTTCACAATGGAAAAGACTTGAAACCAACCCAAATGCCCACCGATGATAGACTGGATAATGCAAATGTGGCACATATACACCATGGAATACTATGCAGCCATAAAAAAGGATGAGTTCATGTCCTTTGCAGGGACATGGAGGAAACTGGAAACCATCATTCTCAGCTGACACAAGAACAGGAAACCAAACACCGCATGTTCTCACTCTTAAGTGGGTGTTGAACAATGAGAACACACGGACACAGGGAGGGGAACATCACACACCGGGGCCTGGGGATTGGGGGGCTAGGGGAGGAAGAGGAGGGGATTAGGGGATTGGGAGGGATAGCATTAGGAGAAATACCTAATGTAGGTGATGGGGCGAGGGATGCAGCAAACCACCATGGCATGTGTATACCTATGTAACAAACCTGCATGATCTGCACATGTACCACAGAACTTAAATATAAATTTTAAAAATTTTTAAAAAAAGAATTGAAAAAATATAATAGTAAATAAATAAATAAGTAGGCCACTTTTCAAAAGGGAGACTGCATCAGTAAATTAAGAGAACTGTAGAATTCTGCCCATTGATGAAATAGCTTAAGGTTTTTTTTCATGATTTTTAAACTGTCACCAGTTAGTCTCCACATATCCACCACTTTCTTCATAAATAAAATTTATGAGTTCTTTTCCAATCCATTTTCTACCAGTGCCCTAAATCCCCTAGTACCAGTAAATGAGAGTCCACAGATACCCATGTCTGTATAATAAAGAAATCCACAAAGGCAGCATTATTGTTCAACTCAGAACACTTCCTGCAATATTGTTGGCTGTTCTCTAACTGAATTAGAGCATTTCATTGTTGTGGGAACATGTTTAAAATGACCATCATTGATCGTCATCTGTCTCCATTATCTTGAAAACTTGGATTTTAAAGAGCCATGATGTGTTTTTTCTTTGTCTCTTAAGTATATGGTTCAGATATCAGATGTGGTATCTCTGATGATAGCATGGTAGAGTCCACTTTCTGGTTAGTTAAAAATCAGTTTTAGAAATGCTCTACTTGATTTCCATATAATGGGTAAATAGTTGTTTCCCAAAATCAATTCCTACCCCCTAAGTTTTGTGGAGGATGTGGTCGTTTGTCGGTGGCAGCAGGTCATTCTGTCTGGTCCCACTCAAAAACTATAGCCAGGAATAGTCATGCATGGCTCCAAGAATATAACCCCAATCCAGTTGATCTCAAAGCATTTCCCAACCACACAGTCACAAAGGAATGCCTTTACTTGCAATAAAATAAGACAAACTTGCGTTTTAACCTCACAAGAACAAGAGGTCCAACTATTGTGGAAAGAAAGCACCAATAATATTATCAACTGAAGTTGTGGGAGACACAAATTGAGGGGTGGCTCCCTGGTTCCAGCAGTTTCCCCAGTCGCCCCCAACTGTGCGATTCCATTCACCCCATTGCTCTCACAGGGGACCCACATGGCCCTGTGATCACAGCACTTGAAGGAAAGGTAGGTATTTTAGTTCGTTTGGGCTGTTGTAACTAAGTGCCATAGACTGGTTGACTTACAAATAATAAAAATGTATTTCTCACAGTTCTGGAGGCTGGAAGTCCAAGATGAAGGTGCTGGCATGGCTGGGTTCTGGTGAGGACTTCCACTTCGCATGTGGCTGGCTTCTTGTGTCCAGAGGAACAAGCATTCTGGGGACTCTTTTATAAGGGAACCAATCCCATGACTTAATTGCCTCCCCAAGGCCCCACCTCCTTATAGCATCACATTGGGGGTTAGGATTTTAATGTGTGAATTTGGGGAAGACATAAGCATTCAGTTCTTCGCAATATCTCATACATGGTAGGCCGATCCTTATGCTTCATGTATACCTGGCCACAATGACTGGTCCAGGGGTAGATGTGTCATCCAAGGCAGACCAACCGAGTCTTTCTTGGAATTTTTCACACCGGAGTTTGGAGAGGGAAGTCCTTTCCTCTTGTGTGATGAGACAAGAATGTGAGGAGAAGCGGAGACAAGAAAGAGAAAAGGAGAGGGAGACCTGAAGCCATCTGGGTCCCCAGTTCTATTATAGATTGCCACTGTCACTTAAACTGCCTTACTAAGCCTGCTGGTGCAACTCTTCATTTCTTTCTTTTTTTTTTTTGTTTTTGAGACAGGGTCTAATTCTGTAACCCAGGCTAGAGTGCAGTGGCACAATCAATGCTCATTGCAGCCTCAATCTCCCAAGCTCAATTGATTCTCCCACCTCAGCCTCCCGAGTAGCTGACACTCCAGGTGCAGGCCACGAGGCCCAGCTAATTTTTGTTTTTTTTTTTTTGTAGAGATGGGATTTCGCCATGTTTCCCAGGCTGGTCTAAAACTCTGGGCTTAAGCAAACTGCCCACCTTGGCCTTTAAGAGTGTTGAGATTACAGGTTTGAGCCACTGCACACAGCCTCAACTCTTTTCAGCGAACCACCTTTCTGTTTAAATGAGTTCAAATGGAGTTCCTATCACTTGTAGTTCCTATCACTACACCTGAATTGGACACTTATCCAGAAAAAAGTACTTTATAATATCACTGCTAATGTCTGGTAAGCATCCCATGATATGCATATCTGTACATATTTTTCAAGTATTCCTCTATCACATAACATTTAGATTGCTTTAAGACTCCCTGTACCATAAATAATGCTGTGATAAACATCCTTATTCATAAAATATTGTGCACATCTATTAATACATTAGACTTGCTTTTAAGATCACATGCATTTTGAAAGCTTTTGAGACCTTATGACCAAATTTCCCTACCAAACAGTTGCATTTAATGTATATATCCAACAGTAGTTCATGAAAGAAAGTGTCTGTTTTTTCATGTCGTTGCCACGAATTAGTTAAAAATCGGTCACAGCAGGTCATGCTGCCTGGTCCCACTCAAACAGTATAGCTGGGAATAGCCATGAACTGCTCCCAGAGTATAACCCCAGGCTAGTTGATCTCAGAGCATTTCCCAAACACACAGTCACAAAGCACTGCCTTCGCTTGCATTAAAATAAGACAAACTTATCACCCCATTTCTTTAATATGTTTCTCAGGGTTATAGGCCAAAAGTGCTACCTCATTGTGTTTTTAGTTTGCACTTCTTGGGAAAAACAGTCATTCTTACAAAGAAGCCTTGGATTTCCATCAAATTCTGGAGTGTCATGCTGGGGACACTCTTATCACTCTCCTGAAGGCCTCGATGGCTGACTCACTCTATCAAAATGCTAACAGGGTTTCCTGCCATCAAAGGATTTTGTCAAAACATCACATTGCCTCATTTTTCAGCCTTAATACCAACAACCTTCTTAATTCTAAGAGAAGGGGAAGAGAAGCCATCAGTGAACATCCTTACTGATGGACAAGGACCGCAGGGAGTAGGAGTAGTTTTTTATTTTTTTTAAGTTTAGACTTAGTAACTAGAAAAGGGGTAGGAATACCCTTTAACTGACTCCAAGGAGGGGACTTCTATTGGTTCAGAACGCTCTCCAGTTGAGGGTTTATTTTTTTTTTTGAGACAGAGTCTTGCTCTGTTGGGCTGGAGTGTAGTGGCTTCATCACTGCTCACAGCAGCCTCAAACTCCTGGGCTCAAGTAATCCTCCCACCTCAGCCTCCTGAGTTGCAAGGACTGCAGGCATATGCCACCATGCCCAGCACATTTTTGTACTTTTTGTGGAGATGGGTTTTGCCACATTTCCCAGGCTAGTTTTGAACTCCTGAGCTTAAGCAATTCTCCCACCTCAGTCTCCTGAGTAGCTGGGACCGAAGACTCATCTCACCACATTTGATTAATTCTTAAATTGTTTGTAGAAACAGGGTCTTGCTATGTTGTCCAGGCTGGTCTTAAACTCCTGGCCTCAAAGGATCTTCCTTCCTTGGCCTCCCAAAGTTCTAGGCTTACAGGTGTGAGCTACACCCTGCCTTTTCCATTTTTTAGAAGAATGTGCTGAGTAGGATGTACTTTTGTTGGGTGTTGGAAAGATCTTGAATTTCATAGAGGACATTTCTGGATTTCTCCAAAGAGTGTTCAGTGCTTGACCACCCAGTGTCCTCACAACAGACTAACATACTTTCTGTCTTTCCTCTGAACTGCCTCCAAATAAGATGCACTTGCTTTCATCTTTTTCTCCCTTTTCGTTAAGACTAAAACTAGCATCGCACCGTCAGCAGTTGAGCTAGTGAACTCGGGGATTCTCGTGAGGAGGCCTCAAGTGAAGAAATGGCCTTTCTTCCTAATTAAAGACATGGGGAAGCATCCTTTAGAAGAGCGATCCCCAACCTTTTTGGCATGAGGGACCAGTTTTGTGGAAGACAGTTTTTCCTTGGACTGCGGAGGGGCAGGGGCATGACTTCCAGATGAAACTGTTCCACCTCAGAGCATCAGGCATTAGATTCTCCTAAGGAGCACACAACCTAGATCCCTCGTATGCTGCAGTTCACCACACGGTTTGTGCTCCTATGAGAATCTCACGCCCCCGCTGATCCAACAGGAGGCGTTGCTCAGGCAGTAATGTTCCCTCTCCTGCCACTCACATCCTGCTGTGTGGCCCTGTTCCCAACATACCACAGTCCAGTACCGGTCCACAGCCTGGGGTCTAGGGACCCCTGCTCTGGAACACCTACTGTTGACTTCCGTGCCCCGGTTTCCCAGGACCAAAAGCTCCTCTCTGTACATGTGTGTTGGGAGCACCATGTGACCACAGAGTTAGCTGAGGCCAGAGATGTTTCACTGTGTCAGTGCAGTGAAAGAAAGAATTGGGAAGAACTACTTTTATTTTATTTTTAGATTCAATATGCGTTGACATAACTTCCAGGTATCTGAAAACTATTATGTGAAAACATTTTGCATACAGAAAGATCTGTACTCATATCATGATTATTGTTGTAATGGGTTAAAAATTGTATCAAGGGATATTGATTTCCATTTTTTAATTAGTCTCTCTCTCTACATGGATAGAGAGAGAACGCGTGTATGTATGTATACGTATTTACAGAGATGTATATGTATATAAATCCAGCCCAGCTGTAGCCCTCCTAGGTTTTTAGGTTTTCTTTCACTTCTATTCCAGTGCTGTTCCTTTTCCGTAAGTGCACGCCAGTCTCCTCATGCACCACCCGCCACGTTCTCTGATTAAGGCATAGAAAACTCCTGTAAGAAAGTGGAGGCCAGGTGTGGTGGCTCACGCCTGTAATCCCAGTGCTTTGGGAGGCTGAGGCAATTGGATCACCTGAGGTCAGGAGTTTGAGACCAGCCTGACCAACATGGAGAAACCCCGTCTCTACTAAAAATACAAAATTAGCTGGTGGCTCATGCCCATAGTCCCAGCTACTTGGGATGCTGAGGCAGGAGAATCACTTGAACCCAGGAGGCAGAGGTTGCCGTGAGCCAAGATCGTACCATTGCACTCCAGCCTGGGCAACGAGAGTGAAACTCCGTCTCAAAAAAAAGAAAAGTAGAGATTTCCAGAAGAAAGAAAAATCCTACTCAGATACAGAAATGGAATGGTTTGCAGGATGCAGCTTTCTAATTTAAACTTGGTATGAAGCACAACTTCCCCAGACCTCAGTTTTCAGTTTGTGACAAGACAGGGATTGCCTTTTCTCTAAGGTGGCATCCAGTTTTGTGAACTTAGGAGACAGTGACTGGTATGACATAGGCAAACTCCTCTCCGCTTCAAGCCTGTTTGGGAGTCAGGCCCAGGGCTTTCTTTCATGAACCACTAGGCATCTCTGTCTCTCTTTCTGAGTTTAACTAGTTTCCCTCCAGCTCACCAGCCACGGATGGGGCCAGACAATGGTGTGTGTCACCACCACTTCCTGATGTCCACTCAGAGCCAGGTGACATTTGGGGCTCAAAGGGGTTAATTTGCCCAAGGCATACACAATCCACAGAAGCAGAGCCTGGATTTGAACCCATGTTGTCAAACTCCAAAGCCACGATCTTAACCACTATCCTGTGCTGTCTCCCAGGAGGAGAGCGGTTTTCAAACTTTTTCTCAGCATTGAAACATTTTAAGTGATGTCTTCCATAAAACCTCAAAAATGGAGCTGCCCTGGGGATCGCAGAGCAGGAACCTGGGTATGGGCCACTTAGCCTCGTCTACAAACCTAGATTGGCTCCCAGGTACCTTCACAGAACCCTGAGCTACATGAAGTGGAAAAAGAAATCACTCTTCTCCCCAACTACACATGACCGTGACAGAGCAAAACCCACCTTGCCTGTTTAGAGCCTGCCAGTGATGGTCAGCAGTCAGCATCCCCAGAGGCCGAAGCCCAAGAGCGTGACTCACAGCTTATGCAGCACTTCCCACGGCCAAAGGGCGTGCAGCGCATTCCTATTTTCATACTTCCTTTGAGGGCCACAGTAATGTTATCAGGAGACAAGCAGTCTCTGCACCTCCTCTGCCTTGACCCAAGCACATTCCAATAGACGTGATAAGGTGGCAGCCTGTGGGTGCCCATGGTGAGCACCACTACCGCCAGCATCACCAAATTAATTCGAATCGATATGTGTCATTTCCCTGAAGTTCAGCATGATGGTCAAACAGGAGGGCTCTACTATGGGGCAGGCCTGGGTTCACATTCAGGCTCTGCCAGTTACTGCGAGGGCTTGGATCAGCTATTTAATGATGATTCCATTTTCTCATCTAGAAAATGAGATCAAATAAGTACAACATTGCACAGTATCCATCACTATAAAGGTTAGATTAGCAATTATTATTACTATTATAAGCTAATGAAACATATTCTTCTAGTAACAATAAAATGAAGAAGGTAGGCATGGTGGCTCATGCCTGCAGTTCCAACACTTTGGGAAGCTGAGGCAGGAGTATCACTTGAGGCCAGGAGTTCAAGACCAGCCTGGAAAACCTAGCAAGACCCTGTCTCTACAAAAAATAAAAAATCTTAATTAGTTGTGATGGCACACACCTGTGGTCCTAGCTACTTGGGAGGTCTAAATGGAAGGTTTGCTTGAGTCCAGGAGCTCAAAGCTACAGTAAGCTATGACTGCAGCACCGCTCTCCTGCCCAGGCAACAGAGCAAGACCCTGTCAAAGAAAAGGAAGGAAAGGAAAGAAGGGAAGGAAGGGAAGGAAGGGAAGGGAGAAAGGGAGAAAGAGAGAAAGGGAGAAAGGGAGAAAGAGAGATAGATAGAAAGAGAGAAAGAAAGAAAGAAAAGAAAAGAGAAAGAGAAAGAGAAAGAGAAAGAAAGAGAAAGAAAGGAAGAGAAAATGAAAAGGATCAGTGTTTACCAAACCTTTATGACTGTATATGCTTATCTAATTATTAAGAGGTGGATTCATGAAAACTTTTTTTTTTAACTTTGGATACTTTTAAACTGTGTTTGAATTTCAAGTGAGTTCTCTTTGTCAAATATATAACATGTAATATAGGATGTGGTACTTCTATTTTTATTTTGATCAGCTGTGCTATTACAAAGACTGATATATGATTAGAATTTGGGTGGATTGTCTTATCTATTGATAGCTAAATGCCAGGAGTTTTTTTTTGTTTTTTTGTTTTGTTTTGTTTTGTTTTTAAGATGGGGTTTCACCATGATGGCCAGGCTGGCCTTGAACTCTTGACCTCAGGTGATCCACCCACCTCAGCCTCCCAAAGTGCTGGGATTACAGGCGTGAGCCACCGCGCCCGGCCAAATCCCAGGGTTTTAAGAGAACCTAGAAACTCCATCTCCCCCTACCCCTCAGCCAAATACAAACTGGAGTGATAGAAATCAAACGTTGTATGTGGCAGGTTTGAAAATCTTTCACGCATCCTTAATGTGTACCCATGCCTGCCAGTGGTACCAAAATTGGCTTTTAGGTCTTTAATGCCCCAGAAAGAAGAATCTAAAATGTCAGTTTTCTAGTGAGGAATACTGACTTCATTGCCATTTGCCTTGTGAAATACCCCAGTTTCTCTCTGCTTGTGGACCAGTGCATTTATAGTTATGCACAATTTGTTACTAAATTTGAATTGTTGAGTTAGGAGAGCTGGAGAAGTATGTGACCACAGACCAGGACTGCATTACCTACTTGGCCTTCATGTCACTTTTCCATAAGAATAATGAAAAGATTATTTTTTTCTATTTCTGTGAAGAACATCACTTGTATACAAATGGTCAACAGGTATATGAAAAAATGCCCAATGTCACCAGTCATCAGGGAAATAAAAATCAAAACCATGACGGGATACCATCTCACACTTGCTAGAATGTCTATTATCAAAAAGACAAAAAAATCACAAATGCTAATGAGGATGTAGAGACAGGAAACCCTTATACACTGTTTTTGGGAATGTAGCATAGCTGTTATGGAGAATAGTATGGGGGTTTCTCAAAAAATTCAAAATAGAACTACGAGGTCAGTTTCAATGGCTCACACCTGTAATCCCAGCGCTTTGGGAGGCCAAAGTGGGTCGACTACTTAAGGCTAGGAGTTCAAGACCAGCCTGGGCAACATAGTCAGATCCTGTTTTTTTAAAGAAAAAAAAAATAGAACTACCATACGCTCCAGCAGTCCCACTACTGGGCATTTATCTAAAGGAAACAAAATCAGTATGTGAAAGGGATACCTGCACTCCCATGTTTATTGCCACATGGCTCACTGTAATAGCCAAGATGTGGAACCCAACCTAAGTGTGCATCAACAGATTAATGAAGAAAATGTGGCAGATACACACTCAGCCATTGAAAAGAATGAAATCTTGTCATTTGTGACAACATGGACCAACCTGGAGGACATTATGTTAAGTTGCCTGAGAACTCCAGCAAGAGAGTAAGCTGAGACAATCATAGGGCACACCTTATTTGTCTCTGTCTTGCAAGGACTTCTGCCCTTTATTGCTTCGTGTATCTTGAAACTGTTGTTTCATATATTTTATTTCTTCTTTTTAATGAAACAAGGTCTCACTCTGTTGCCCAGGCTGGAGTGCAGTGGCATGATTACAGGTCACTGCAGCCTTCTGGGCTCAAGTGATCCTCCCGAGTAGCTGGAACTACACCTAATTTCTTTGTTTTTATTTATTTATTTATTTTTAGGGACTGAGTTTTATGTTGCCTAGGCTGGTCTTGAAGTCCTGAGCTCAAGCCATCATACCGTCTCAGCCTCCCAAAGTGTTGGGATTACAGACATGAGCCACTACACTCAGCTTGTCTTTTTTGTTTTTAAGGAAAGAGAATAAATCTGGTCTTTGTTACTCTATCTTAGCAAGAAGCAGAAGTCACAGGGGCTTATCCAAAGTATAATGACATTTTTAAGCTACAGCAATAAAAATCATTCCCTTCAAATCTTTTAAAATTAAAAAACAAGGTTTTGTTATAGGAATCAGTTTTATAAACTGTATTATGTTAAGGGTATATCTTATACGTGTAAGGATATATACCCATACTCAATGGAGTTTTATGATGTGTCATAAATTTTACAGTGAATGAATTTTATGTGATCACAAAGAGTAAATAGATTCTGAATAAATTACTGAAATTTTTAACACCCAATGTCATTTTCTATGTAGCTTTAACCCTTGGTGTAACTGGCCAGTAAATACAAAATTGGATTCTTTTATGACCATGCCCAAAGTACAGTGGATATGGGTTGAACTCTTCCCACCTTCCTGAGATTTTATTCTCTAGTTATTTCTCAGGGTTCCCAAATGGGTCCTCCCTTGTGTCCACAAATCAGTCTGTCAGCTGCAGTTACGACGGAGCATCTGGTACCTCCTCCAGTCCCTGCTGCAATTCCTGCTTTTTCTGGTTCTTCCTGAGAAGCCTCTTCTAGGATCCTTAGTGACGCCCTTACTGATGGTACCTATGGAGGGAGTGCCCTCATCAGTGCCAAGGGCCTACCCAAAGCTGCCAGGCAGGGCTAGGTTCCTCACAGAGGCAGGGGACCCCAAATAGTTGTGAACATAACCTGCTTCTGGCCTTTAACTCCTCCCAGGATCTTACAGCCTCTGATCAAAGCAGTTCAATGCCAGAGGAGCCAGACAGGGAACAGAGTTCATACCGCCCTCCCTCCTGTTCCCTCTTCCCTGCCACCCTGATTCAATCAAACTTCTTCTCCTCCCTCCCTTGCAAAACAAAGGCCCTCATGCCCATCAGCCAATGACCACAAATATTTGATAGCAGCAGAGGGAGAGAATAGATGTGTTATGTACTAGCAATATCTGAATGCAAAAACTAGACAACCCAAGTGCCCTGTTCCATAGCCGCTGGCCCTTGCTGGGCCATGTAGTGTGGATGCTCCTGACATTTGGAGATCACAGGTTGCCCAGTATGCAGCCTCAGGGGAATAGCTCATTGAGGAGCTGTTCTTAGATCCTCCGGCAAAAACCCAAGAGCAGAGGTCACTCTCCCCAGGTGATTCTGCATTGCTCATTGGCAGCCTAGACTACGGTACTCAATAGTAGCTTCTGATATCGAACCCTCCATTTCTCACACTAAAAGGAGGCACAACCTAAGTCAGACACAAACTATGGTCTGCTTCTTTCTCCCCCTCTTCTTCCAGGCTTGCACCAACAAATTGGTACAGCAGAGTGTCATTTCCTTAGGGGTCCTGGAACTTCCTCTTCATTGTGATTACAAAAACATTACTTAGAGGACACATTTATTCCTCAGGCACATTAATGGAGTCCAGATTCTATTTGGATAGTATGGACAGACAGATGTGCAGTGTTTTGTGCTACTTTTAGATGAGCAATGCTGTTTACACAGAATTTGCCCGAGACCACCCAACTCATTTCACATGGAGCCTCCAGCTTTCCAAGCCCTTAGCCTCCAGAGGAAAAGAAAAAATTTAATAACTCAGCGCCCCACCCAGTTTTGAAGACATGACTTAATACCAAAGGAATTTGCAAGCCTGCACTGCCAATCAACATGCCTACATCTAATAAACCGTCTTTTCTTATTCCGAAAAATGGAAGGTGGGTCTAGAAACATTCTGCTCTCTGACTTTCTTCCATAGTGTTTGTTCATGTCTCATTCGAGACCTGGAGAAGTTTGAACAAAGACTGTAAGCCTAAAAAGTAATAACAGTGCCTGAAACACTTGATATTTGCCCTTTCTCAAGCCTTCCACTTTCTCTTTCATGAAATTGCCTTTTCCCCGTAGCTCTGTGTTATGCCTAATGATATTGTTCATAATCTTTTGCATAGAGAAAGTTTCTTAGATTTTTCATAGCGTTTGCATATATCAGTAATTTGTTTGCTCCTTATGTAACTGAGAAGCAGGTAAGGTGGAGTCTTAGTCCGTATAGGCTGCAAAGACTGGGTGGCTTATAAACAACAGAGATTTCTTTCTTACAGTTCTGGAGTCTGGGAATTCCAAGATCAAGGCGCTGGCAGAATCAGTGTGTGGTGAGGGTCCACTTTCAGACAAGATCGGGCGCATTCTGCGTGGTACGGCCATAGATGGTGCCTTCTCACGTGTCTTCACTTGGTGGAAGGGGCAAGTGAACTCTTTAGGGTCTCTTTTCTAAAGAGGCTAATCCCATTCATGAGGGCTCAGCCTTCAAGACCTAATCACCCGCCAAAGTCCTCACCTCCTAGAATCATGGTGATTCGATTTCAACATCTGAATTTTAGGTGGAATTGGGGAGGGGGTGTCACAAACATTCAGACCCTAACAGGCAGGTGGTAGCAGCGTCTCCATTTTCCAGGTGAAGTAAATGAGAAATCAAGTGAGTTTGCCAAAGTGTTCCAGGAAGTAACTGGTTAAGTCAATTATTCCAGCTGATCACAATAATTTTTTTCCACATTGCATCTGGAAACCATTACCTGCTTTTAAGTTTGGTTGTGTTGGGTTATGTAGAGATATCGCCACATTATGGGTGTATATTATATGTTATGTTGCTTTATGGTTTACCAAGCAAGACCTAAGGGTACATTGATGCCTTTTCTTTCTAAGCCCTTTCTGAATTTGGTCAGTGATGTGTATAGAAAACATGGACCCAGTAAATAATATTCTAGGGTTTTTCTGTAAATACTGAAATTTTAGCTGTATGAATGACGGGGCTACTCACAGAGCTAAAGGGCAGCAGAGCTTGGGAGAGTGGGAAAAGTATTAGAATAAAAGCTAAGACAGTCAGTGCTAGGTCTGGCTTTGTCCTTAATTCACTCCCATGTATGCTCCCTTCCCTTTTACAGATAATACAAGAGGAAAATTCAATCCAATAAACATTTATCAAGGGCCTATTGGGTAAAGCACTTTAAATATGATATTGAAATTAAACCTCTCAACAACCCAAACAGGTAGGTGTCATTGTTCTCATTTTCTAGAAGAGAAGATTGGCATCAGGGAGCTTAAGACAGGGGCACGGCGGGGTCTGAGCCTCTCTTCGAGTCGCATACCATGTTCCTTTCTATGTCCAAGGCCCTGCTCAGTGTTAAGGAATCTTTAAGGAGATAGACGTAAAGTCGCTATCCTCAAGCTGCTTTCAAAACAGCAGAAGTGGGCCTGGTGCAATGGCTCACGCCTGTAATCCCAACATTTTGGGAGGCCAAGGCATGAGGATCACTTGAGCCCAGAAGTTTGTGATCAACCCGGACAACACAGCAAGCAAGGCCCTTGTCTCTACAGACATACAAAAATTAGTCAGTCCCAGCTACTCAGGAGGCTGAAGCAAGAGGATTGCTTGAGCCCAGGAGTTTGAGACCAGCCTGTGCAACATAGTAAGACCCTGTCTCTACAAAACATACAAAAATTTAAAATGTAAAAAACACATCAGAAGTGAGCAGATGCATATGCAATGAACAAGGGGTAGCTAGTATAACAAAGAAGTAACTGGGGCTGCCTGAATGGGTACCACAGGCAAAGGAAGCAGACCAGCTGGGGAAATCAATTCTGGCCAACAGTGGTGGTGGGGTGAGGTTCGGGTGATAGTTTATAATGAAAGTGGAACTTAATTTGGATATCTAAGCATGATCGTGATTTTGACAGGCAGAAATGTGGCAGAGAGACATTCAGGATAGAGGGCATATTAGTCCATTTTCGCCAAAAGGACATACCGAGATTGGGTAATTTATAAAAGAAAGAGGTTTAATTGACTCACAGTTCTGCAGTGCTGGGAAGGCCTCAGGAAACCTCAGTCATGACAGAAAGGGAAACAAACACATCCTTCTTCATATGGTGGCAGCAAGGAAGACGTGCAGAGCGAAGGTGGAGGGGGGGAGGGCCTTATAAAACCATCAGATCTCGTGAGAACTCACTATCACGAGAACAACATGGAGGTAATCACCACCAGGATTCAATTACCCCCCACCAGGTGCATCCCATGACACGTGGGGATTATGGGAACTATAGTTCAAGATTAGATTCGGGTGGGGACACAGCCAAACTGTATCAGAGGGAGTATTAAGAAGATACAAAGATCTAAAATACAAAGATGGTAAAAAGCAGGGTATGCATTAGACTTAGCCCACAAGTTGGTGTGGGTAGAACCTAGACCCTGGCTACTCAAAGGGTGACCTGTGGACCTGCAGCACCCTCATACCCTGGGAGCTGATTAGAAATGTGTAAAATATTAGCTGGGCAAGGCGGCATGCACCTGCATTCCCAGCTACTCTGGAGGCTGAGGCAGAAGGATCATTTGAGCCCAGGAGTTCAAGGCTGCAGTGAGCTATGATAGCACCATTACACTCCAGCTTGGGCAACATAATGAAACCCCAAGTGTAAGGGGAAAAAAAAGAAAGAAACGCAGACTCTCAGGCCCCACCCCAGACATACAGAATCACAATCTGCGCAAGTGATCCATGCATAGTAGAACACACTGGATTACCCATGAAAGGTAGATTGTGATCAGGCCAATAGAGAAGCTGCCGAACCTGTTGATCAGGTGGAGGCTTTGAAGGAAGATGGGGTCACGTGTTAAATCTCCATCCTAGCTGCAGCAACATCACTTCCCAGCTGTGGGACCTTAGGCAAAGTTACTTAAGAAGATCACTTAAATTGAAGTGATAACAGTACCTGTTACCTGCCTCACAAGATTTGTTTTTAAAATAGACTTTATTTTTCAGAGTAGCTTTAGCTTCACAGCAAAGCTGTCTGGGAGGTACACAATTTCCATAAAGCCCCAGATAGCCTCCCTCTCTTATCAACATCCTCTGCCAGAGTTGAACATTTGTTATAATAAAACCTGCATTAACCCATCATTATCACCCAAAGTTCATAGTTTACATTAGGGTTCACTCTTGGTGATGTACATTCTATGAGTTTAGTTCTGTATGATGATATCGATGCACTGGAGTAGTATCAGAAAGGTAGTTTCACTGCCCTGAAGATCCTGCTTTGCCTCTTTAGCCGTGCCTCCCACCTAACCCCTGTCAATCACTGATCTTTTTCCTGTCTCCATAGTTTTGCCTTTTCTAGAATGTCATTTAGTTGGAATCTTACAGTATGTGGCCTTTCAGATTGGCTTCTTTCACTTAGTAATATGCATTTAAGTTTTCTTCATGTCTTTTTATGGCTTGATAGCTCTTATTTGCACTGAATAATAATTCATTGCATGGATGCATCACAGTTCATTCATCCATTCACCTACTAAAGGACCTCTGGGTTGCTTCCAGTTTAGCAATTACAAATAGAGCTGTTGTCCAGGAGCGGTGGCTCATGACTGTAATCCCAGCACTTGGGAGACTGAGGCAGGCAGATCACTTGAGGTCAGAGTTCGAGACCAGCCTGGCCAACATGGTGAAACCTCATCTCTACTAAAAATACAAAAATTAGCCTGCCATAATGGCACACACCTGTAATCCCAGCTACTCAGGAGGCTGAGGCAGGAGAATCACTTGAACCTGGGAGGTGGAGGTTGCTGTGAGCCAAGATCGTGCCACTGTACTCCAGCCTGGGTAACAGAGCAAGACTCTGTCTCAAAATAAATAAATAAATAAAGCTGCTATAAACATCTAGGTAATTTTTTGCAGACATAAGTTTTCAACTCATTTGGATAAATATTAATGAGTATGATTGCTGGATCCTACCTCATAGGATTGTGTTGGGATTCATGGAAGTAATGAGCTTACCAGTGTGCCAGGAATTTGGTAAATTTCAATGCTCAATAAATGATTCTGAGAGTCAGGCTTACTGACTGGCTCCCCTAATATTTATGGAGCCCAGGACAAGAGTACAATGGCAGATCCACATACCCGATGCCGAAATAGTTGAGGTTTTGAAACTTGATAGCTTTGTTCATGGCCAAGTTTAGGTTTTCACTTGACCTGGAGACCGACTAAAGGAGACAGGCTCAACCCTATAGGCTGCAAGCCTGTGCAGACCATGGTATCTGCTGGGGAAGGCTGGGCGTGAGCTGAAGACAGGTCTCCCAGGTGGGGACAGGACCTTCCTGCACCCTGGAGAGGACTCACCCAGGAAGCTCTTCAGAGCTCTGGGGCACCTGGGTCCTTCTCCTCCATGCCCCTCTTTTCCAACTCAGATGCCTCCAGGACTATACTTCTGAGCCAAGGGGCTGAAGGGAGCATCATTATCTGGGGAGGCCCGTCCTACCGGGGTGATTTAGTGTGGCCAACTGGAAAACATCCCTTCTCTTTGCCTGTTTCCCGGGTAGGCTTGTCTTTTCTCCACCACTGCTCTCCCCGACACAAACTCTTCTCTGCGAAGAGGAGGGGAGGCCTACTTCAGCATGCATGTCCTCTTGAATAATTCCATTAGCTCAGTCTGTTACAGAACTTTCCAAAGAAAACCTTCTTTATAAGACCAAAAAGAAAAACAGCAACAATAAATGTCTTTGTGTTTTGGTATTTGTGATACGCAGGGCTCCTCTTGCCTGGCTCTGTGGGTGGCTCTGCCCATTGTTATGACAAAATCAGACTTTCCAGGCATGGGAATCTTCAGAAATATTCTGAGCTGAGAAGTGACACACCAAGCTCAATTTTTTGGGCCCAAATACGGTAGGGTGGGAATGAAGATAGATTCAGTCAAATGCCGGAAGGTGGGTGAGTGTTCTGAAGGTTTCCATGGCTCCATGGCACGGAATCTGCTGCCACTTCTCTCCCTGGGTCCTTCCTCAACACCATGGCAACCTCCTGGCAATCTTAAAACAGTTTCATGAGAGCTGATTTAAGATGTTGTTACTGTTGAACAATCATTTTCATTTGATTATTTTTTAAGTGATAATTCTAAACCATCTTTTTTTTTTCAATTGTGTGGAGAAAATGGTCTCTTAGCCAGGCATCGTGACTTAAACCTGTAATCCCAGCACTTTGGGAGACCAATGCTGCTGGATCAACTAGGTCAGGAGTTCTAAACCAGCCTGGACAATGTGGCAAAACCCCGTCTCTACTAAAATATAAAAATACGCAAAAATTAGCCAGGCGTGGTGTCACAGGGCTGTAGTCTCAGCTAGTCGGGAGCCTAAGGCAGGAGAATTGCTCGAACCCGGTGGCAGAGGTTGCAGCGAGCCAGGATCGCACCACTGCACTCCAGAGTGGGCAACAGAACAAGACTCTGTCTTAAAAAAAAAAAAAAAAAAGAGAGAGAGAAAGAAAAAGAAAATGGTCTCTTAAGAAATGATCACTATTAGGATATCATCAACCACATTTTAAAACATAAACTTTGCTGGAGTCTTTGGGGTCATTCAGATGTGTCAAGAGGCTCTGTGTGTTTGTCCTTCTGCCTCATGATTTAAAAACATAATTTAAATCAAAACAAGAAGTCCATACCACGGTTCAAAACAGAAGGATATCCTGCTTCAAGGTTTCAAACAAAGTTCATGTAAAGCAATGTGGCTGAATCTGTTTTTAAACTGAGTTTCCTCTTTCCCGGGGTTATCTATAACTAAAGGGAAGTAAAGATCCATCCCCTTCTCCCCTCCCCTTTTTTCCTCTTTTGTAATGGCCTTTCTTTCTTCCCACTAGCCTGTAGCTTCTTCCCATCATAGCGTCCCTCCTTCTGACCCATCCTCCCTTTATTTCTCATAAAGAAAAGCGCCTTTCTCTATGCAGTGGGGATTACTCTTAGCTAACCAGGACCCCTCTTGGAAACTGGGTGGAGTAGAATACCAATCACAATAGAGTGATAAATCATTGTCATTAGACAGAAAGCCATTTTGGCTTGGAAGAAAGTCACATCGTGTTTCCAGAGTTAGACACACCAAAGTCAGGAAATGCAAGATGGATGTGTACTTTCAAATGAACTAAATTGTACAAGTGAACATATATATAATATTTCTATTATTTATAATATGTTCGTATCATATTTATATTATGTATATGTTTATATATAAATATTTGTATATATAAAATTATATATATGTTTATATATAAATATATTTGTGTATATACAAGTTATATATATATATATATATAACTTTTTTTCCTGGCTAAAATTGCTAGTTTCACTTGAAAAATGTATCCTTTACTCATTATCCAATGAACTACTGGTATTAAAACATCAAGAATTCATATTTTTATATTTTGAATGTTCAGAATTCACATGGCTTTTTGCATTTAGGTTTTTCTTTTTAAACGTTTTGAGGATGTGGGGCATGGTGGTACACGCCTGCAGTCCCAGCTACTTGGAAGGCTGAGGTGGGAGGACCACCAGAGCCCAGGAGTCCAAGACCAGTCTGGGCAGCACAGTGAGACCTCCAGCTCTAAAAATATACAAATAAATAAAAATAAAAAGTATATATTGAGGAGCTCTTCAGGAACTGAGATAATAAAATAATAGTAATGAGAATAAAGAAATGGAGTTTGGGTGGGAATCAGTCAGACATAACAGAGGAAGTGCTGCTTGCCAACATTTCGTGGCTAAAGTGCGTGAGGGAGAAGCATTAAAAATACAGCTAACATGCATACTTACAAGCTTCAGTCTGGCTCAACAAACGCTGAATGCTACAACGTGCCAGCTACTGGGGGTACCGTTAGGATGGAAACTGGCTGCTGTACTGAAAGAATTTTCATTCCATCGGCAATTGGTACATTCACAGAAAATTTCGGTCAGTTGTGCTTTGTGGACATTCAGATATGCATAGCGTTATTGGGGCACCCATGTAGAGGAAGCCAGTGGAGTCCAGGAAAACTTCCTAGAAGAGACGATGCCTGAGTGTCTTTCTTTTTTTTTTTTTTTTTTTGAGGCAGATTCTCGCTCTGTGGACCAGGCTGGAGTGCAGTGGTGAGATTAGGGCTCACTGCAACCTCTGCCTCCCGGATTCAAGCAATTTTTGTGACTCACCCTCCCAAATAGCTAGGATTACAGGCACATGCCACCACACCTGGCTAATTTTTGTATTTTTAGTAGAGACAGGGTTTCACCGTGTTAGCCAGGATGGTCTCAAACTCCTGACCTCAGGTAATCCACCTGCCTCAGCCTCCCAAAGTGCTGGAATTATAGGCGTGAGCCACTGCGCTCCGCAAACTGGGCCTTGAAGAAAGAATAAGAATTACCCACGTGAAGAGAGGTAGAGAGGTGTGGTGTGAGCCATGCCCAGCCAAGACCAAGAACCAAACTGCATGTCCTGTACCCAGAACTCTAGGACCCTCAGTGCAGAACAACGGTGTTCATTGGCCATGCTGAGAGGGGTCGCAAGGAATTGTAATCAACAATGTTTATCAAAATTTGTGGAGTATGGACTTTTCCTGTAAACTACAGTGATCGTTGAGGTTCTTTTGCTTACAAACAGTGAATTCTTTTTTAAATTCCCACAAGCTAAAATGGGGGATTTATAGAAAGGAGTTAGGGTATCTCCTGATCTCCAAGATAGAAATGCAGTCAGACCTGGAAAAATATCAGGATCTCCATGCTCTTGTTCTACCACTGATCTTCTACCTCCATCCTGCAAAGCAGTTTCAGGATCACTCCATGCCCCACTGACTGTAAGTAACAGCTCTCTAGAATAAGCGACACGGATCCAATGAGAACCCATAAGTACAAAAGTGGGTTAGAGCATGATCTCCAGGTGACCGCTGTCCATTGAGAAAAATGATGAAAACAGCAAAGTGGGGCCAGGTGCTTTGGGAGGCCAAGGCAGGAGGATCACTTGAGGCCATAAATTTGAGACCAGCCTGGGCAACATAGTAAAACCTCATCTCTAATAACAATAATAAAATTAGCTAGGTGTGGTGGTGCACATCTGTAGTCCCAGCTACTTGGGAGGCTGAAATGGGAGATTGCTTGAGCCCAAGAGTTTGAGGCTGCAGTAAGCTATGATTGCACCACTGCTTTCCTACCTGGGTGACAGGGTGAGGCTCTGTCTCAGAAAGAAGAAAGGAAGGAGGGAGGGAGGGAGGGAGGGAGGGAAGGAAGGAAGGAAGGGAGGGAGGGAGGGATGGAGGGACGGAGGGAGGGAGAAAGAAAACATCAAAGTGGAATGATGGAAATTCTGCCCATGCAATGGCTCAGTGTAAACATCAGATGCTGTAGCATGGGAACTGGGGGTTCACTGAGACACCCCAAAGAAACATACAGATGAGTACCAGCACTGGAGGGATAGCAGTCCTTCTTAACTATGTGCCTCATGGGTCAGTCCACCTCAGTAAACCCTAACCACAGAGCACGTGGCTTACATATATGTGTTATCTGCTATGTGAATGAACAAAGAATAAATCACAAAACCAGTGTCAGGAGATTCACACAAATGTTTATGTTTCTTAAGAATAAAGGCAAGACTAAAGACATGGTGAAAACTTGTCTCTACTAAAAATAATAAAAAATTTAAAAAAATTTAGCTGGGCCTAGTAGCCTGTAATCCCAGCTACTTGGGAGGCTAAGGCAGGAGAATCACTTGAACCCAGGAGGCAGACGTTGCAGTGAGCTGAGTTCATGCCACTGCGCTCCGGCCTGGGCAGCAGCGCAAGATTCTGTCTCAAAAAAGAAAAGAAAAAAGTATTACTAAAGGCAGGCGTCAAGAAGACAGAGCATACTTTATGTACTATTTATTATAAAATGCCAGGCACTTTTCTAAGTGTTTAATGTGTACAAATTCGTTTAATCCTCCCTATGCTCCTATGAAGTAGGAACTCTGAATATACTCTTTTTATGCATAGGGAAACTGAAGCGCTGAAAGGTTAGGTAACTTCCTCAAAGTCAGTGACCAAAAGCGGATTTGTGGCCGGAACCCAGGCAGCCTGGTCCTTGAATTTGTGGGACACTAGCTGCCTGTTCGCTTGGCCTCCACATTCTCCCTTCTCCCTTCTCACCCCACGGAGAGTGCAAGTGTAAGTTCTCCACAAAAACAATCTTAGCAGCAAATGGGTATTTAAATGAACAGGAAACTGAGAAGAAGGTAGGTCGATTTCAAGGGATAAAAACATTAACACAATATTAGGCTGGTGCAAAAGTCATTGTGGTTCTTGCCATTTGAAAAAAGGCAAAAACCACAGTTACTTTTGCACCAAGCTAATCGTTTTAAAACTAGGTTTTTTGGTAGCAGAACATTTCCTCCCCAGTATCTTCTTTAGAATTCATAAATACATCTGGACACGGTGGCTCACGCTTGTAATCCCAACAGTTCGGGAGGCCGAGGTGGGTGGATCATCTGAGGTCAGGAGTTTGAGACCAGCCTGGCTGACATGCTGAAACCCCGTCTCTACGAAAAATACAAAAATCAGCTGGGCATGGTGATGCGTGCCTGTAATCCCAGCTACTTGGGAAGCTGAGGCAGGAGAATCACTTGATCCCAGGACAGAGGTTGCGGGTGAGCCGAGATCGTGCCACTGCACTCCAGCCTGGGCGACAAGAGTGAAACTCCATCTCAAAAAAAAAAAAATATGTATATATATATATATATATATATATTGAGATGGGGTTTATATATATAAAGTAGAGACAACTCTAGTTGTCTGGTTGTATATATATACATATATATACAACCTTGCTCTGGTGGAAGCAAGGGACAGGCGCAAGAGCCTCACCGATCCCGGTTGTGCATCATCTTCCACTTTGGCTCCATGCAGCTTCAAAGACTGAGGGACCCAATTACAAGTCACATCTCACATCAACCACTGATTGGAGAGCTAGGAATACTGGAATCAATTCGCCTGTCCTGATTATCTGAGCTGCTATCGAATGCTCAGAGTTTAAAGAAAAAATTCAGTTTGAGCCATTTGCAACATTTTAATTAGGAGCTCTCCAGCTTGATCATTAAATCTTCTTGAAATGTTTCTGACTTTGTTTTGCATCCCTATCCATTTGATAGAGTATCAGCGACCTCACTGAGCACAGGAGACTAGCTGAGAGGAAGGATTGGGATGAAAAATGGGGAAAAGCAAAGTTAAGGCCTCTGTCGGGGGTGGTGAATATTGAGACAGCCTTTGTGTAGAGATTGTGAAGTAAGTTGCGCTCTAACTCTTGAAATGAATGGCTTAGAGGGTAGTTCTCTTGTTTATTTGTTTACTTTTCCTCTTCTGGTTCCTCGAAAGGACAGGATATTCAGGATATCTAGTCTTCCTCAGATTTTTCCCGAACGTTCTCAAAGCAGTCCAAATTGTCTGTTTGGTGAGGAATCGTCTCCCCTACTTTGCCATCTGGGCGTGCTCTATGGAGTACATAGAGACCGGGTCACCTAAGCTAGTATTTCCAAAATAGTTCTTCCAAAGATACCTGATTAAAGGACAGAGGTTTCGCTTTGTATTTAAATAAATCTACACATCCTCTGCCACCAGCGTTCCTATCGAGATGTTGATTTCTCCCTGCTATTTCAGCTTATGCCTCTGACTTCACTGATGCAGCCAGACCCTGCACCCTTTGGTGTTTCTCTCCGGGGAGCACCCACTATGTGCTTCTTTCCTCCAGGAATACTGGGGAGGGGCAGGGGTACACCAGAATGCTTTGGAGTCAGGCGAATCTAGAATTGAACTGGGCTTGTTCACTTACTAGCAGCACCTCTTTGGAAAGTTTTTTTTTTTTTTTTTTTTTGAGAGGGTATCTTGCTCTGTCACCCAGGCTGAAGTGCAGTGGTGCAATCTTGGCTCCCTACAACCTCCACCTCCCAGGTTCAAGCGATCCTCCCACCTCAGTCTCCCAAGTAGCTGGAATTGCAGGCACGTGCTACCATGCCTGGCTACTTTTTGTATTTTTAGTAGAGACGAGGTTTCACCCTGTTGGCCAGGCTGGTCTTGAACTCCTGATCTCAAGTGATCCGCCCGCCTCAGCCTCCCAAAGTGCTGGGATTACAGGTGTGAGCCACCATGCCCAGCCCTCTTTGTGAAAGTTTCTTACATTCTTATTGTCTCTGTTTCTTCATTTGCAAATTAGACATGAAATAATACCTATTCTGGCCAGGCGCAGTAGCTCAAGCCTGTAATCCCAGCACTTTGGGAGGCTGAGGCAGGCAGATCACTTGAGGCCAGGAGTTCAAGACCAGCCTGGCCAACATGGCGAAACCTTGTCTCTACTAAAAGTACAAAAATTACTCCGTCATGGTGGTGCATGCCTGTAATCCCAGCTACTCAGGAGGGTGAAGTGAGAGAATCGCCTGAACCCAGGAGGTGGAGGTTGCAGTGAGCCAAGATCCTGTCACTGCACTCCAGCCTGTGCAACAGAGCAAGACTCTGTCTCAAAAATAAAATAAAAATAAAATAAAACTTATTCTGAGCTCTACTGAACCTTAGCAAAACAGCTAAATCCATTTATATACAGAATCTTCTAGTGCATAGAAAAACCAACTTATTACACGAAGCTAGCATAACTTTGCTTTAAAAATACACAAAGGTAGCAAAAGAAAGTAAAACAATGGACCGATCTTACTTACATTATTTTATTTGGGATTGCTCATCTATCTTCAAACCAGTGACGTTCATTAAAAACACACAAACATCAACCCAAGAGATATAGGATGACTTTGAACCATTAAAAAAATATCATGGTTAGGCCTGGTGGGATGGCTCACACCTATAATCCCAGCAACTGGGGAGGCTGAGGCAGGAGGATCACTGTAGCCTAGGAGTTTGAGACCAGCTTGAACAACATACTGAGACCCAATCTCTACTGAAAAAAAAAAAAATTAGCCGGGCGTGGTGGTACGTGCCTGATTAAGGAGGGGCACTGACTGAGCCAAATAGAGAAAGTGAACATCAAAAGGCCTGTGGAGGGGACTATCAATGAGAAGTAGGGGATTGTGCCAAAAATTCCTGAAAGGTTCAAGATTAGGTTCTTCGAATGCGGAGTAAGGAAGGAATGGAATGAAAACAACAAGGTTGGTTGAAAGCCTTTGACTGGAGAAGCTGAACCTCTAAGTTAATCTTCACCATCCCAGTGGGAAATAAAGGGCTTATTTTTCTGAAGTGTTTAAACCAGAGGAGCTCTAGACTCCTGTGTACCAGTGGAGGACTGAGGAGTAGCCGTTTCCTGGGGGACTGAGTCAGGGTCAAGGGTTGGGGGAAAGATGAAAAAGAAATTTGGAGGCTGAGGCAGGAGGATTGCTTGAGCCCGGGAGTTTGAGACTAGCCTGGGCACATAGTGAGACCAATATTTCTATCAAAAGAAACAAAAATTGCCTGCCTCTGCAGGCACAAGTCACCTCCCTCAGCCTCAAGACAATTTTTAAAAAGAACTGAAAAGTGGACTTGCCCTACCAAATATGAAAACATATTAAAAAGCTATGATAAGTCCAGGCATGGTGGCTCACACCTGTAATCCTAGCACTTTGGAAGGCCAAGGCAGAAGGATTGCTGGCAGCCAGTAGTTCAAGGAAGCAATGAGCTGTGATCACGTCACTGTACTCCAGGCTGGGTGACAGAGCAAGACCCTTTTCTTGAAAAAAAAAAAAAAAAAGAAAGAAAAAAGAAACAACTATTATTATAGCAATATGATTTGGGTGTTGGAATAGATTGGATTAATTAATTGGACATGTTAGATTAATTAATGCTGAAGTAGGCATCATATATTAGAAAAATATAGAAATTGACCCTTACATATAAGAAGAAAGATATTATCAAAATGATGTCTCAAACCAGTAGGGAAAAATAATTCAATAAATGATATTGGAACCATTGACAATATACACACTTGAAAGATATAAATTCCAGATGAACTAAGGACAAATCTAACATTAAAAACATGTATATACATGAATGAACTGAGAGAACATTATGCTGAGTGAAATAAGCCAGGCACGGAGTGATAAATACCATATAATTGTACTTATATGTGTAATATAAAAAAGTTGAACTCATAGAAGTAGAAAATAGAATAGTGCTTACCAGAGGCTGGGGGCAGCAGGGGAGAATGGGGACAAGGGTGAGGTTGGTCAATGGGTGCAAAGTTACAGGTAGATAGGAGGAGTAAGTTCTGTTGTTCTATTGCACAGCACAGAGACTATAATTAATAATAACGTATATTTCAAAATAGCTAAAAAAGGATTTAAAATGTTCTAAACAATAAATGATAAATATCCGAAGTGATAGATATGCTGATTAGCCTTATCTGATCATTCCACAATGTAAAAATGTATCATAACGTTGCATTGTACCCCATAAATATTGTATTAGTGCATTCTCACACTGCTAATAATGACACGTACCAGAGACTGGGTAATTTATAAAGGAAAGAGGCTTAATTGATTCACAGTTCCACAGGGCTAGGGAAGCCTCAGAAAACCTGCAATCATGGTGGAAGGGGAGGCAAACATGTCCTTCTTCACATGATGGCAGGAAGGAGAAGTGCACAGCGAAGTCAGGGAAAAACCCCCCCAATAAAACCATCAGATCTCGTAAGAACTCACTCATTATTACAAGAACAGGATGAAGGTAATTTCCCCCATGATTCAGTTACCTCCCACTAGGTTCTTCGTCACGACACGTGGGGATTATGAGAACCGCAGTTCAAGATGATATTTGGGAGGGGACACAGCCTAATCATATCAAATATATACGGTAATTGTTGGTCAATTAAAATTTTTTTAAAAAATGTTTATACACTTGGAAGAAGTAAGGCTTTCTTAAGTAACACTTGCTTGGCAGCATACTTTATGACTTTTAGCATAATTAGTTTTCTGATTTTTTTGGTTTTTGGTTTTAATCAATAGAAGGAAGATGATAATAGTAGAATTATTGTGAAATTTACTCTGATCTGGTAGAGTGTAAATCTCACTGGTTACATTAAACTTTGTGGTTTAGTAGTTGTATTCAATTCTGTATAACCTAGTACCCTGGGAATGCTGAAATTTTATTTTTCCCACTGCTATTAACAACATATTTAAGTCTAATGTGCAGAAATTCTTCGTATGCTAATTCCTCAATCTCAGCACCTCTAGCAGTGACAAGAAAACTTTCTCCTATGACATTTTTGACAAGTCCTTAACCACTGTCATTACTACTCGTGAATATCTGATGATATATGTACCAAAACAGCAAAATATTTGTAAATTCTGAATATCCTTTGATTCTTCTCCTTTTGACATCAGTTCCCATCAGAAGAAAATTACTGGGTTTATCTAACTTGATGGGCCACTTTCAGGATGAGCTAGTGTGTGAAGCCTCTCTCCCTGCCTGCCTGTGCTCCCTCCAACCATCCATGGTAAGGAGTGAATGCTTTACCGAGCAGAAGTTAAAAAGAAATACTTCGCCAGGCGTAGTGGTGTGCACCTGTAGTCCCAGCTAATTGGGAGGTTGAGTCAGGAGTAATGCTTGAGCCCAGGAGTTTGAGGCAGCAGTGAACTATTATTTCACCACTGCTCCCCAGCCTGGACAGCAAAGTGAGACCCTGTCTCTTAAAAAAAAAAAAGTTAAAAATGTTAAGGTCTTTTTCTTTCGTTTGAGCAGCAAGGTAAAAAGTTTCTCATTGGCAAAACTGTCCTACTGGTGGATTGGCTGTTTTGTCCCTTCCCAGATGACCAACTCTATAACAAAGTAATTGTACTTCTAGATAGAGACTCAGTTACAAGTCAGAGTCCAATTCAAACCAACCCAAGAAAACTCCTAAGGGAATTGGCTTGAGTAGCTGGAAGGTCTGACGTTGGCTATAGCTTCAGGCCCAGCTGGTTGGCCTGTACTGCGAAGGCCTGGCCCTACCTGAACTGTGCGAAATGGACTCCCCCCAGGAAGAGGGAGGGCCTCTTTGCCAGGATAAAGGAGGAAGGTGCTGAGCTAGCAAAAGTGACAGCTGTCCACAGCAGTAACTAAAGATGTTTCCTAGTTCAGCATGCAGCACATATGGTGCCTATATTGTCTTTTTCTCCCCAAGGTTATTGTTAGAATCAAGGGATTGCAACATCACAGCATTCTTGCTTGGTCATGAAGCAGACTGCCTGAATAGATCAGCTTTGGTTCCTTTAATGTGGGTCTGTAATGAGGCTGGGAGACAAGTGGCTGGTTCTCTTTCTTGTTTGGCCTCTGTGCCATTCTATTATGATGGTCACTTTGTAACAGTGCATTTTGCTTATTTGTTTTGTGAGGTTTCATTAGGACAGGATAATATGCCGTATATAAACATCATGAAAGTGTGTCATCATGAACTCTAACAGGATTAGAATGAAAAGTCTTCTAAATATGGTTCTGAGGCCAGGCATGGTGGTGCATCCCTGTAATCCCAGCACTTTCGGAGGCCGAGACAGGAGGATCATTTGGGCTCGGGAGTTCAAGACCAGTCTGGACAACATAGCAAGACCTTTTCTCTACTAAAAATAAAAATAAAAATAAACTAAGAAAAAAATCAGCCAGGCATTATGGCATGTGCCTGTCTGTAGTCTCAGCTACTTGGGAAGCCGAGGCTGGAGGACTGCTTGAGCCTGGGAGATGGAGGCTGCAATGAGCTGTGAGCACACCACTGTACTCCAGCCTGGGCAACAGTGAGACCCTGTCTCAAAAAAATATGTATGTATATGTATACACACACACACGTACATATATATTTTTTACATATATATATTTTGTATGTATATATTTGTATATATGTATGTATGTATATATATATATAGTTCTGAGTGTCATATTCTTAGGACTGCAGAAACTGGCTGAGGCCGCATCATTGCTGTCAGAAGGTCTAAGTGCAATATTTCTTGATTCATGGCCTGTTCCAATTGCCCTGGATGTCAGATGAAGGGCTGGGTCTCCAATGGTGGGGAGTAGAGGAGGCCTCCAGGCTCTCGGAGAAGCAGACTCTGACTGTCCTCCACTGCAGGCCTATAGTCAGAGCTTGCTGGCAAAGTTGACATATACTCAGCCCACCCCTACTGCTCCATATTTCTGCCTTCTCCAATTCTCTCTGCTCCAGGAGAGGCTCAGGCACCTTCCAGAGCGTTTTGCTTCATGTTAGGTTTGTCTGTCCTCTCCCCACTCTCCCACTCCCACTGCACACCCAGCCTCTCCCTGCCAGCCATTAGAAAGCTTTGCCTCAAGGGCAGTAGCAGGAGCATGGCTCTTGGTAACCATAGGCAACCATGAATCCCTATTAGCTATTTGTGCTATATTTGTAAGGCACATTCCGGCCACTAACTGGGTAGACAGGAAAATGTGCTTCAAAGGTTTTCTTGTGCGGTAAAATCATCTCCCTGTTTTTTTCTCCTTTTTTTGCAGAATGACCAATCTATGGGTGAGATGCAGATAATCGGAGGCGATGATCTTTCAGCACTGGCTGGAAAGGTTTGTTAATGTAACTGTGCTCAGGCCACACTGATGTCTGGGGGCATTGGTGACCTGCATTTCAGGTCAGCACTCACAGGACATTTCAGACACTCTCCTGGGTTTTCCAATTCATAGAGATGGCTGTATGAATCCTTTTAATGATCTCCCCTTTCTGAAACACCCTTTTTAGAATGCTTCCAAGACACCATGCAGACCAAATCTTTCTTCTCCACGCTTCCTTCCAATCTTATTTCAGACAGCAAAACCCCTTTGCCCACCTTGTTCTAATCCTTTTCTACTCATCTTTCCTGGCCTTCTGAAAAGGAAGCTTTCTCCTTTATTTATTTATGCCTTTCTTCTCTCATCCCTCCTCCGAACCTAGGCACTTCAGTAAGACATTTAAACAGGTTCATTGAAATGTACAAAATTTGGGGAGGGAAGAGAAAATGACTTCTTAAGAGTGCATTTCAGCACTTTTCCTTTTTTTTTTCTATTAGGAAGAATGTAAACTATGAGATAATAGGAAGAACACCTCCAGTTTTAACTTGGAGTTCCAAATCTGCCAGTGCTTAATAATTAAGTGAAAAGACTGTTTAGATTCTGACATAAATAAACTGGAAAGAAGGATTGTTTCCTAACAGATACGATGTTTGTGGAATGTTACTTGAAATGCACGTTTGCTGTGAATAAAAGCAATCAGGGATTTGTTTTTGTTCAGCTGTGCTGACCTAGCTTGTATGTTTTATCCCTGAACAGCTTCGGCTTTCTAAGTAAAATGGATCAGTCTATTACACAAGCTTAATCTCTCATTCTTGTGGTTGTTATTGTTACGCAATGCCCGAGTAGGGAAAAGGAATAGCAGCCGCATTTAATAAAAATGTGTGTAATAATCTTAGGATCGTTATAGGGCCGCAAGGACTCTTTTTTTTTTTTTTTTTTTTTTTTGAGACAGAGTCTTGCTCTGTCCCCAGGCTGGAGTGCAGTGGTGCAATCTCAGCTCACTGCAACCTCTACCTCCCAGTTTCAAAAGATTCCCCTGCCTCAGCCTCCCGAGTAGCTGGGATTACAAGCGTGTACCACCATGCCTGGCTAATTTTTGTATTTTTAGTAGAGACGAGGTTTCACCATGTTGACCAGGCTGGTCTCAAACTCCTGACCTCAAGTGACCCACCCGCCTCAGACTCTGACTACAAAACAGTATAGTCCCCTCTACTCTGAAGACAGCATAGTAGATCTAAGGGTTAAACGGCTGTCTAGCAGTAAATTGTGTTACATAAAAATCAGAAATAACTTGCTACTGTTAATGCATCACTAAGCCATCATTTGATGTTACTGTTACATTGGCGCATAAACAACATCCTAGAAAGCTAAAATACTCAAAGTAATTTCCAGAAATTCATAAATTGTATCAACCCTGGGGTGGTCTTTAAATACTACGTCATTTTAGCATTTTATTGTAGGACATTGCCTTACAGGTTTATTTCACAAAAGAAATAGCTTACTGTGCTTTTGCTATAGAGTCTGTCAAAGTGACAACTCTAAGATTCTCAAATGAATGCCAAGAAGAAATTTGCATGTAGACAGCCAGGCACGGTGGTTCATGCCTGTAATCCCAGCATTTTCAGACGCCGAGGCGGGTAGATCATTTGAGGTCAGGAGTTCAAGACCTGCCAGGCCAATGTAGCGAAACCCTGTCTCTACTAAAAATACGAAAATAAATCCCAGCTACTTGGGAGGCTGAGATTTATTTATTACAAAAATAAATCTCAGCTACTTCCCCTGAGATTCAGGGGAACTGAGGAAGTGAATGCAACACAGCCGAGGTGGAAGAGTGAAAAAAAAATTCACTTAGCTATTAAAATTTCCTTTTCCTTAAAAACATAAAGACCAATATGCCTTGGCATAACACCAAGTAACCACCAGAAGTAGCCAGAGCCCAGTTTGAACATCACAACTGTAAGTGTTTAAGAAGCTATTTCTGGCATGCGTCAACAGATCCTGTAGGTAGAGGCAATGTATTGTTTGTGGAGTTTTTCAGCTATAGGGGCACTGTTAAAATCCATTTGTTTCTATTCGATAGGTAATAAAAATGATTGGTTGTCACTGGGTTTAGGAAACCTAAATGCCCATTACAGCCCTGGGGGAGGGTTTTCTGTCTTATAGGGTGAGTCTGTTAGCATTTAAGTTATAGTTGCTGCCTTAAAATAGTAGGCAGCTTGGCCAGGCACAGTGGCTCATGCCTGTCATCCCAGCACTTTGGGAGGCCGAGGTGGGCGGATCACGATGTCGGAAGGTCGAGACCATCCTGGCTAACATAGTAAAACCCTGTCTCTACTAAAACTACAAAAAATTAGCTGGGTGTGGTGGTGCGCACCTGTAGTCCCAGCTACTTGGGAGGTTGAGTCAGGAGTATTGCTTGAACCCAGGAGGTGGAGGTTGCAGTGAGCTGAGATTGCGCCACTGCACTCCAGCCTGGGCGACAGAGCCAGACTCCCTATCCACCACAAAAAAAAAAAAAAAAAAAAGTACGCTACTACAATGACTTCTTTTGGTAGCCATTTTCATAAGAAATAAAATACAAGCATGAACAAGGTAAAAAAAAAAAAAAAGACTAACAAAGGCCTTCACATGGCCCACCCTGTTCACTTAGTCTTCATTCAGCCTCTCCATGAAATGTTATCAATTAAGTTAGATAGAACAAATAAGCTGCAGTATTCAATGGCAATGTAAGGTGACTATGGGTAACAACACTGTGTTGTATGTTTCAAAGTATCTAGAAGAGAGGACTTGAAATGTTCCCAACACATAAAAATGATAGACAGTCAAGGCAATGGCTACCCCAGATGCCCTGACCTGCTCATTACACATTCTGTGCATGTAACAAACACTCATATGTACTCCGTAAATACATACAACATTTTGTATCAATGAAAAAATAAAATTAAAAAAATAAGAATTGGCAAGATTTTACAAATAAATTTTAGAGGCTCTCCAAAATCTTTCCATCATGAAGAATATACACTAGCTGGAAAAAAAAAAGCAAAGGAAAAGGCACCCAAGAGTTAGTGGGTACTTGTTTTAAAGGGTGTAGAAGAAAGTCTGAAATTGCAATAAATATCTGCACTGGATGAAAGGATTGTTGAGGCCAGGAGTCTGAGACCAGCCCGGGCGACGTAGTGAAACTACAAATGAAATTTAAAATTTAGCCAGGCACGGTGGTGGAGCCTGTAGTTCCAGCTGCTCAGGAAGCTGAGGTGGGAGGATCACTTGGGCTTAGGAGGCTGAGGCCGCAGTGACTTTTCCTTTCTCCTGCAGTCATAATACAATTTGTCAGTCATTCAATAAACTTACATTTAAAATACACTTATCATCATGTTATTACTCTGCCAGGAATTTGTTCCCAGGAACATACTTTCTATTATTTAATGTTTGGCACTCTAAGAAGAGCCCCATGGGTCTTTCCACACAAGACTCTTTCCTTGGGTTTAAATAAATCCAAAGAATGTAGGATTCCTTAGGATTCAGATAGTCTTAGAGAGGGGAGGGTGAGCTTTAACTTGGAATAGAAAGGTTTGTGACTAACAGAGAACATAGGGGAAGGGCATCCCAAATGGCAACACTTGACCCCCAAGCCTCAGGGTACTCCTCAGTAGCTATCACCAACATGTACCCAAAAACAACCATCACTCCCTCCAAATAAATTTAAAAACCATTAAGCCAGCTAGGCACAGTAGCTCATGCCTGTAATCCCAGCACTTTGGGGGCCGAGGAGGGCAGATCACTTGAAGTCAGAAGTTTGAGACCAGCCTGGTCAACATGGCAAGACCCCGGCTCTACTAAAAATACAAAAATTAGCCAGACATGATGGCACACACCTGTAATCCCAGCTGAGGCAGTAGAATCGCGTGAACCTGGGAGGCAGAGGTTGCAGTGAGCCAAGATCATGCCACTGCACTCCAGTCTGAGCAACAGAGCAAGACCCTGTCTCAAAAAAAAAATTAAACCTACAAAAACCCCACCAAAATTTAATATGATACCACAACCTACTCCCCCACTAAAAATTAGGCCTAATCCTCCATAAATAGGTGAAGGCTTCGAAGAAAATCCCACAAAGCCTACAACAAGAATAATACTTAACAAAAATAAAAACACGGAATAGATAATCGAGAAAAGAATAGGATCACTGGGCAGGAGTGGACCAGCATGCCTGAAGGAAATCCATCAAACACAGGGAATAGTAAGCAAAAAACCCCCCAAAACACGGGGCTTGGTGTGTAGAACACATTCAGATTCCCAAAGAAGAGTTGAACTTGTTCAGCAAAGCAAGCAAGAGACACAAAAGTATTTGAGCAGAGATGACATCATGGAGCTGTGTTTTAGGAAAATGAAACTGACAAGAGGGAAGAATGGCTGAAAGGGGGAGAGAGCAGTTTGGAGGTGGGGTTGGCGGAGGCTGCAGGAGCAAAGTAAGGATGGAAGAGAAGGAATCGTGGTATCGAAAGGAGCCCTGACACAGTCAAATGAAGGAGGGAGGGCTAGAAAGATTTTTTTTAAAAAAATTAAATTTGTGTGTGAAAGAACTCTATAAAACATGAGGAAATAGCTCACCTACATAACCATGTCATGCTGTGAGTTAGGGGCACTATGAACCCATAACTCACTATGAATCCATAACTGTATAATACTTCTGGAGACCTTGAAGACATGGGATTAAAATATTTAGAAAAAAGGAGACTCTAGACAATCACCCATGCCTCCCCACCCTCCCCCCGACCTCTGGCTTTCTTTTCTTTCTTTCTTCCATTTCTTTCTCCCTTTCTTTCTTTTTTTAAAATATATATTTTTTTACTTTGAACCTTGAGAAACTCCTTTCTTTCTCTTTTCCTGTCTTTCTTTTTGCTTTTTTTGTTCTCTCTCTCTTTCTTCTTTCTTCCTTTCTCTCTTTTTTTTCTGCTTTTTTAAATTTGTTTCTCTCTCTTCTTTTCTCTCTCTCTCTCTCTGTACTCTCTCTCTCTCTCTCTCTTTTCTTCCAAGGAAAAGAAGCTCACAAGGGAGACTGTCTGAGTCATGGTTCTAAATAGGTCATTGCTGTTGAATAAAGGGAGCCCTCAATGATTAAGTTAAATGGCCTCTTCAAAATGTTAAAAGCATTTTATTCGGTGTTTAAGCTGCCTATACAATGTATTCTCTGGCTGATTTTTTTTTCGAAAGTTGATTTAATACTGGCACTTCATAAAATGTGTTTATATATTAAAGCAAGATTTTATTCATATTCAAGAGAAACCTCTGAAAGGGTAGGATAAAACAAAATGCATGGAAATTGGCTCAAATCTGCCAACATGAAAACAGAGTGCGCAAGTTAAGCCCAAGACTGTGGGAGACATGACCCCCAAACCCACCCTCAGATAATTTTGGGTTTTGTTTTTGTTTGTTTTTTGAGACAGAGTCTCACTCTGTCGCCTAGGCTGGAGTACAGTGGTACAGTCTCGGCTCACTGCAACCTCCGCCTCCCAGGTTCAAGTGATTCTCCTGCCTCAGCCTCCCGAGTTGCTGAGATTTACAGGCGCACACCACCATACCCGGCTAATTTTTATATGTTTTAGTAGAGAGGGGGTTTCACCATGTTGGTCAGTCTGATCTCGAATTCCTGACCTCAAGTGATCCACCTGCCTCAGCCTCCCAAAGTGCTGGGATTACAGGAATGAACCAGCATGCCTGGCCTAAGATTCTAATTAAATGCCAGAATGAAGCATCGGCACCTACCAAAAGTTCCCCCTTGGCTGCCTTAACTGTTTGAATTGTACTTTTTTTTTAATTGCATCTGACTAAGCTGAGAACAATAATGGAAATACCCACTGACTGATGATTCTGGAAATTTTGTGAATTGTCAAAAAATTCACAAAACTACATTCCCTTCTCCATGGGGTTTATATTCACATTCCTACTCATGCTGCACATCCACGATGCAGCTCAATGTCACTGCTGCCATTGCTCCTAGTGTGACCACGGCCACCAAACTACACTGCTACAGATGAGACAGTGTGGGGTGCAAATCACTGTGTGCTCTAAAATACTAGAAGCCAGAATAACCCATTTAAGAATAGCCTGTAAATTTGTGCAATTCTTTCCTCCTTTCTTTTCTTCTTTCTTCCTTTTTCTTTTTTGTTAGGAAACCCCTGTGATAAGTTTTGATCAGAATGGTACAATAGCAAAGAAAGAACACTGCAGAGATTCTTCACAGAGTTTTTGCCTGAAGCTTCCAGGCTGCAGATTTTACTGGCTTTCTGGGAGGAAATGAGCTAGGTGTGAGGTGATGACTAAGACAGTAACTGGCAAACATCTCAGATGCAGTGATTAGAGTTATCAGATTGGAAGTGTTCAGGAGGCACAGTGTGTACTGGAAAGAGAAGTTGCCCACTCAAAAAATGTGAATTTTAGGAAATTGCTTAGTGCAAAATGAAAAGCAATAGCTTGGTTAAGGAGGAATTGCAGACTGTTAAGGAAAAATGGAGGGGATGAATCAGAAGAACAGTGAACTAGAGTAAGTGAAAGAAGTGAGGTCAAAATTGTTGATTCGCTACACAGGTATTTCTTGAGCACCTACTAGATGCCAGTCTCCATGTTATTTTTGTTTGTTTTGTTTTGTTTCGTTTTTTTGAGACAGAGTCTTACTCTGTCACTCAGGCTGGAGTGTAGTGGCACCATCTCAGCTCACTGCAACCTCTGCCTCCCAGGTTCAAGCAATTCTTGTGCCTCAGCCTCCCAAGTAGCTGGGACTATAGGCGTGTGCCACCATGCCTGGTTAATTTTTGTATTTTTAGTAGAGATGGGGTTTCATCATGTTGGCTAGGCTGGTCTCGAACTCCTGGCCTCAAGCGATCTGTCTGCCTTATTAAGGTGTGAGCCACCGCACCCGGCCTCAATGTTACATATTGATTATGTAAAGATAAATTAGTGCTGGCTCCCTAGCTCTTTGAGCTAATCTTAGGTGCAGCCATATCTCAGAGTTATTGTGGATTTGGTTCCAGATCACCACAATAAAGAGAGCCACATAAACTTTTTGGTTTTCCAGTACAGATAAAACTTATGCTTATACTATACTGCAGTCCACTAAGTGTGCAACATTATGTCTAAAAAATAACATACATAACTTAATGAAAAAATGCTTCATTGCTAAAAAAATGCTAATGATCATCTGAGCCTTCAGTGAGTCATCATTTTTGCTGGTGGACGGTCTTGCCATGATGTTGATGGCGGCTGACCGATCAGGCTGCTGGTTGCTTCAGAAGTTTGGGGTGGCTGTAGCAGTTTCTTAAAACAAGGCAACAGTGAAATTTGCTGCTTTGATTGACTCTTCCTTTCACAAAAGATTTCTCTGTAGATTGCGATGCTGTTTGATAGCATTTTACCCACAGTAGAACTTCTTTCAAAATTGAAGTTAATTCTCTCCAGCTGTGCTACTGCTTTATCAACTAAGTATATATAATACTTTAAACCCTTTATTGTCATTTCAACAATGTTCACAGAATCTTCACCAGGAGTAGATTCCATCTCAAGAAACCACTTTCTTTGCTTGTCCGTAAGAAGCAACTCCGCATCTGTTCATGTTTGACCGTGAGATTACAGCAATTCAGTCACATTTTCAGGCTCCACTTCTAATTCAGGTTTCTTGCTATTGCTGCCATATCTGCAGGTACTTCCTCCACTGAAGTCTTTTTATTTTATTTTATTTTATTTTTGAGACAAGATCCCCCTCTGTCTCTCAGGCTGGAGTGCAGTGGCACAGTCATGGCTCACTGTAGCCTCAACCTCCTCTGGCTCAGGTGGTCCTCCTCATGCAGTTTTTGTAGAGACAGGGTTTTGCCATGTTGCCCAGGCTGGTCTCAAACTCCTGGGCTCAAGCAATCCTCCTGCCTCGGCCTCCAAAAGTGCTACCTGCATGAGCCACCACCCTCGGCCTCCACTGAAATCCTGAGCCCCTCAAAGTCATGCATGAGGATTGGAATCAACTTATTCCAAACTCCTATTCATGTTGATATTTTGATTTCCTCTCATGGATGACAAATGTTCTCAATGGCATCTAGAATGGTGACTCTTCAGGTTTTCAATTTACTTTACCCAGATCCATCAGAGGAATCACTATCTGTGGGCAGCTCTCACCTTAGAAAATCAACTTCTTAAATAATAAGACTTGAAAGTCTAAATGACTCTAGGGCTGCAAAATGGATGTTGTGTTAGCAGGCATGAAAACAATCTCCTTGTAAATACTTCCATCATAGCTCTTGGGTGACCAGGTAGATTGTTAATGAGCATAATATTTTGAAAAGAATCTTGTTTTCTGCACAGTAGGTCTCAAGAGTAGGCTTAAAATATTCATTTCAATAAACCATGTGGTAAGCAGATGTGCCTGTATAAACAGGCTTTGTTGTTCCATTTATAGAACACAGACAAAGTAAATTTAGCATCATTCTTAAGCACCCTAGCATTTGCAAAAAAAAAAAAAAAAAAGAGAGAGAGAGAGAAATGTAATAAAAGAAGGTATTTTTGTACAGCAAAAGAGACTTTTCTAAATTAAAAGAGAAGGGAAGATCCAATGCATGGTATAGGTTGGACAAACCAGCTACAAAGGCCATTTAAAAAAAAAAAAAGAAATTTATTCAGCATCACGATCAGACTATTACATTTAGCAATCAACAGCATGGGTGCAAAAAAAAAAAATAAACATTAAAACCCTCTGTTGGAATGCTTTACACTTTCCATAGAACAGAAACTAAAATAACCTGTTATACAATTGGTCATAAATACAGTCCTCGAGTTTTTTGCCCATACACATAAATGTTTGTCTAAATCGTGTCTGCTTTGTAACAGCGAGGCTCTGCCACCACTGTGCTTGGCTGAGTTCACAAATCTGTTGTGACCTGTAGCTTCCCTGTCACTTCTCTGGCTCTCCTCTCCTGCTAAGCTTTGTTTCCTAATTAAAATCTTCTGCCACTGCCATAGCTACTGCTGCTACCGGAACCACAATACCACCTTGGTTTCATGGTTTGGCAAAGTATTGGCCACCACCACTATAGGGGCCAGAGCTTCTGCCTCCAAAGTTTCCTCCCTTCATGGGTCCAAAATTTGAAAGCTGATTGTTGTAGTTTCCACCGCCTCCAAAATTGCTTCCATCATTACCAAATCCATTATAGCCAACCCCACTGCCACCATATCCACCATCACCACAGCCGTCACCAAAGCCACCATGACCACTGAAGTTTCCTCCACGACCAAAGTTGTCATTCCCACCGAAACCACCTCCATGACCACCACCAAAGTTTCCAGAACCACTTGGACCTCTTTGACTGGATGAAGCACTCGCCATCTCTTGCTTTGACAGGGCATTCCTAACCTCACAGCCGTGGCCATTCACAGATGGTATTTCTGAATGACAGTCTTACCCACAGAATCATGGTCGTCAAAGGTTACAAAGGTTACAAGGCCCTTTTCTTGCCACTGCCTTGGCCGGTCATGATTTCTATCACTTCAATTTTTCCATACTGTTCGAAATAATCTCTTAGGTGATGTTCTTCAATGTCTTCTTTAATGCCACCAACACATATTTTTATCACAGTTAAGTGGGCACCTGGTCTTTGAGAATCTTCTCTTGAGGCAGCTCTCTTTGGTTCCACAACTCTTGCATCCACCTTATGTAGCCTGGCACTCATGGCTGCATCCACCTCCTCCACAGTGGCATACGTGATGAACCCAAAGCCCCTGGAGCGCTTGGTGTTTGGATCTCTCATTATCACACAGTCCGTGAGCGTTCCCCATTGCTCAAAATGGCTCCTCAGGCTCTCATCAGTTGTTTCAAAGCTCAGCCTTCCAATGAAGAGCTTCCTCAGTTGTTCGGGCTCTTTAGGAGACTCTGACTTAGACATGGCCACAGGGAGAAGAGAGACTTTAACGATGTTTCTTCAGCGGCGTCCACGGGCAGAAAGGGACAACTGGGGGAATTTGAATATCTAGTAGACTTTATATGATGTTAAGAAATTATCATCATTTTTGTTAGATGTTATAATACTTTGGCTATACATAATAAAGAATGTCATGATACCTTTAATCTATTTTAATGTACAGAAACATTTTAAAATACTTTAAACAGTTAAGCATGTTTCAAAAATTTAGAAAGTCTTTAGACTTTTCTGTTTTCAAGCATTCTATAATTGTTTATGTTTATATATTATAGAAAGGACAAACTTTCTTTGACAGGTATATATTTATATATAAGGAAATATATACACTTTCTATAATAAAAATGAATACACAGCTGGGCACAGTGGCTCATGCCTGTAATCCTATCACTTTGGGAGGCTAAGGAGGGAAGATCATTTGAGGCTGGGAGTTTGAGGTTACAGGGAGCTATGATTGAGATACTGTCTCTAAAAAAATAAAAATAAAATTTAAAAATATGCATTTATACTTAAACTCTTTTTAAGAAACAAGCAACCTAAAAATCAATGTGATTTAAACATGTCTTTAAGTATAGAAATAGCTATATGAAACATTACTAAATCTATTTTTTAGTCTTTGAGAATTATTACCAAATGATTAAAATAAAATAAGAAAAAGGAGACCAGAAAATAAAAATTAAAAAGTAACCAGAAAAACAGCTAAAAGAGTTAAAAGTGACTATCTCTGGAAAACAAAATTGGGAGTGAAGAGAGGTGAAGTGATGGGAGGGGTGTTTTTCTTTTAAAAACCTTTCAATCTATTTGATTTTTTTTTTTTTTTGAGACAGTCTCACTCTGTTGCCCAGGCTGAAGTGCAGTGGTGCCACCTCATCTCACTACAACCTTCACCTCCCGGGTTCAAGCAATTTCCTGCCTCAGCCTCCCCAGTGGCTAGGGCTACAGACATGCGCCACCACACCCAGCTAATTGTTGTATTTTTTTATAGAGATGGGGTTTCAATATACTGGCCAGGCTGGTCTCAAACTCCTGACCTCAAGTGATTTGCCCACCTCGGCTTCCCAAAGTGCTGGGATTACAAGTGTGAGCCACCGCACCTGGCCTCAATCTATTTTAAACATGTGTTTGCATTATCTTGATTTTAAAATGTATTTGAATAATTTCGACAGTGTTTCTGAGGATCGGTACACATCCAAGTCCGACCTTCCCACCTGCCACTATGTCTTAGAATTGAAGCTAATCTTTTTAACGAGGACTCTATTGTTTTGCAAGGTTTTGTACTGTCAAAAAAAATCTGATTACATTCAATACATACACTCTACCTAATTAGGCAGGAATGCAGACTAACACATTTTAGAAAGGTTTTTCTTTATAAAGTTGAAACAAAAAGAGATTGTGAGCCAGAAAATTAAATTAACCACAACATTCTCCAAGTATTCTGTTTGGTTTATAGGCCTTATGGTAAACCTCAATCAAACTAAAAATGAACCTCCCAAGTAACTGCTGCAAACTTATCATTAGGATCACAGCAAAGCCCGTGTTCAAAATACCAAGGGGACTTCACCGGCAGCATGACTCTTAGAGTGGAGGGTACCCTGGCATGAGCTGCTTCAAAAACGGACAAAATAATCTTATACATTTCCATGATAAAATTAAAATTTTCAATGGATTTAATGAATAAAAATGTCATACCTAAGAGAAAAACACTTTCAAGAAGATACTTTCGGGTAAGAATGCATTTGACATACGGTGCGAAGTTAACAGAGTTGTTGATTGGTTGGTTTGGTGGGTGGGTGATTAACATTTTTATTAAATTAAACCTTGCATTAAACATAAGTAAGTTATCTAATGTGTAGTATTTGATCTGATTTTTTTTTTTTTTTTGAGACAGAATCTCACTCTGTCACCCAGGCTGGAGTGCAGTGGCGTAGTCTTGGCTCACTACAATCTCGGTGTCCCAGGTTCAAGTGATTCTCCCGTCTCAGCCTCCTGAGTATCTGGGACTACAGGTACCTACCACCATGCCCAGCTAATTTCTATATATTTTAGTAGAGATGAGGTCTCACCAAGTTGGCCAGGCTGGTCTCAAACTCCTGACCTCAGGTGATCCACCCACCTCACCTCCCAAAATGCTGGGATTACAGGCGTGAGCCACTGCGCCCAGTCATGATTCTTAAACTATTATATAAATCATAGGGATAAATGAAAGATCATCTAAAGAAAGAAAAACACTATTACATTGAAAGAATAGTCTCACCATTTAGTAAATTGGGATGGCATATTAACAGTCATATTTTAATTTGGTTGGGCAGCATTGACGTGTCACTACTAGTCCAATTAATCGGTCAGTTTAAACTCATTAATAAGTTTAATCAGTTATTATTGCTTTATTCAACAACTATTTATTAAGCATCTATATGCAGGCATTATGCTAGTTTCTGGCAATGTGGTAGGAATCAAGACAAACATGATCCCCCACCTCGTGGAGATTAGAATCTAGTAGGGAAGACAGAGATCAGACAAGAAATTCCAATGCAATACAATCAGCGTGTATCAGTCCATCCTCACAATGTAAAGAAATACCTGAGACTGGGTAATTTATAAAGAAAAAAGATGTAATTGGCTCACAGTTCTGCAGCTGTATAGGAAGCATGATATTGGCATCTGTTCTGCTTCTGGGGAGGCTTCAGGAAACTTAAAATTATGGCAGAAGGCAGCTGGGTGTGGCGGCTCTTGCTTGTAATCCCAGCTGAGGATTACAAGCGGGGAGGCTGAGGTGAGCAGATCACTTGAGGTCAGGAGTTCGAGACCAGCCTGGCCAACATGGTAAAACCCCATCTCTACTAAAAATACAAAAATTAGCCAGGTGTGGTTGTGGATACCCATAATCCCAGCTACTCGGGAGGCTGAGGTGGGAGAATCGCTTGAACTTGGGAAGCGGAGGTTACAGTGAGCCGAGATTGCTCTGTACGGCACTCCAGCCTGGGTGACAGAGTGGTACCCTGTCTCAAAAAAAAAAAAAAAAAAAATCATGGCATAAGCAAAGGGAGAGCAGCACTTCACATGTCTGGAGACAGATATGGAGCAAGAGAAAGAGGGGTGGTGTTACACACCTTTAAACAACCAGATTTCAGGGCAACTCACTATCAGGACAACACCAAGGGGCGTGGTGCTAAACCATTCAAGAGGCCTGCCCACGTGATCCAGTCACCTCCTATCAGAGGCCCCGCCTCTAGCACTGAGGATTACATTTCAACGTGAGGTTTGGGCAGGGACACAGATCCAAACCATATCACAGTGTTCTTAGGGGCGAAGTAGAGGAATGCCTCGAGAGCTTATTGCAAGGAATCTAACCATCCCACTAAAAATACAGACCAGGCACCTCGAAGCCCTTACTCTAGCCTACCCTCTTCATCTAGGTTGACAATCCAAGAGCAAATCCTGAGTCCCCAGGGATTCTGGTGGCTGTGCAAGAGTAAGGCTGTCACAGTGGAACCCATGGTGTGTTTACGAAGCACGGTCTCTCTCCATTAGTGATACAGTTCATGTTGCTTTGTTTTCCTGGTAAACTCTTAACAAGCTTTGCCTCCCAAGGGAATGCTGGGGGTGGGGGACCCTTGGCGGAATTATTGGGATGGGTTGACTTTATAGATAGCTCGTTAGACACGTCTAAGATAAGCTTGCTTCTAACCTGAATATAGATACTAATGTTGCACCAACAAATTCCAGGGAACCTGTTCAAATGAATCTGGAAAACCTAGATGACCTCTAGTCCTTTGAGTCAGATGGATCAGGAAGGACCATTTAAGCAAATTGTGAAATTCTCACTTTAAGCAAAAAGAAATATGTGTATATATCCTGTGAGTCAGATTGGCATCACATTCTAAAATATGGGTTTTGTTTATTTCAGAATGTTCTCATTGTTGAGGTAAGCTGGCGTTTCCTTTTCCGTACTTGGAGGTTGAAAGAATCTAACAGTGAGTAAACTGTAAGCCTTGTTATCAAATTGACCAAGGATTTCTTGAGTTCCCACTGGGTGTGTACTTTCCAGATTTAATAAATAGGGGCCAACTAGCATCCCTGGTTTCAAATAATGTAGAATAAAAGCTTTGCAACAATACTCGTGGACGACTTCATCCTTTTTTGTATCCAGTTCCACATATCTCTGTGTTGATTTTTATACCTCTTTGTGAATCAGACAAGTTTAAAGAAGAAGAAACTAGCTCACCAAACCAAGTTCATTTCACAGTAAAACCAAGGTTAGAACTCTGTTTACCCTGAATTCAGTGTTTTTGCTAAGGACATCTGATGATTTTGAGAATTTTCAAATAGCGTCAGCATCAAAATCATAAACACAATCAATTAAAACTGGCGAGCTATGGGGAAAGCTATAGTTTTTTGTGTTTTTTTTTATCTTTTGTTTTTCTGTTAAAAAAGAGAGAAAAGGCAACATGGGAACCCTGTGGCAGTAGCAGACCAATACAGCAAATGGCTACGTTTCCTTCAGGAGCACACTTGTCTCATTAAACTGCAAAAAATTCAGGGGAACTGTTTTCAAGCTTTTGTTACACAGTTGCCTGTGTGCGCCATGTGTATCCGCAGTTCTTGCTCCATATAACCCACGGAGTAGACCCTCTCACCAAATGAATTGCCCAATCCTGGCTACATTCAGACCTGTTGTTTTGGTAATCAGCTCGCGACAGCTGATTCCTGTCCTTAGGACAATAAATCGCTGCTGCCCATTCTCCTCTAATTGTGCAGCAGCTCATCAGCAGAGATGAGCCTGAGCTTGCTGCAGCCGTGGACCCTCAGAATTCACAGGCTGTCACCAGCTGCTGTCCAGACACCTCTCACTTCCCAGCCATAGAATCCCCCATTGAGTGGGGGAGGACAAGGGGGAGGCATTTATCCATTCAATGTATTCAGATGTACATATCCATGAAAATTCATGTGCCTTGTATTGTGTTACACAACCTCAGGGCCAAATTTAGTCCCTGAATGTGCATACATGAGTCCAAATGTACTCAACGAGGAGTCCCTCATGCTGTCCAAAGGCTAAATTTGTCCCTTCCACACAGCTAAAGGATTCAAGGAGTAAAGAACCTCCAGTAGATTCCCCAAACTCAGCTTCCAGAAAGGAGTGCCTGTCTAAATAAAACATAACCAACTCCTCCTACTACTTTGACTCCAAATTGGATGGCATTTTAAATTACAATGCATTATTAATCGGGAGTATCTCCCTGGATGAAAAGTCTGTGATGCTGCTCAAATGCATTTTGTTGAATGTATCTGTCCTTTCTGCAAAGGATGTCGTTGGAACTGGAAGGACCATGAACGCACTCCTCAGCAGTATAGAGAAATACAAGCCCAACATGATTAAGGTAGCCAGGTGAGTCGGATATTCACAGCATGGTGATTTCTGCTTTTCCAAGCAAGCCCAGAAGGGATGCTAACACAGGACGCTCTTTCCAAAGAGTATAGTGTATTCCAAACTAGTGCCCTTTTCCCCTGGAGTATTACAGTTTGACCACACTAAAAAACAGCCCTTGACTGCTAGCCTGAGAGAAGAAAGGGAAGAAGACGTGCTTTGCCGTGTTTCTGGGTTCCTTCATTAGCTTTACTGTGCCTTCATTAGCTGTTTCCAGGAGCAGCCGAATGACCCCCCACTGCAATTGCTTTGCCCCCTTCTTTTCTTTTTTCTTTTTTTTTTTTTTTGAGACAGTCTCACTCTGTCACCCAGGCTGGAGTGCAGTGGCACAATCTCAGCTCGTTGCAACCTCCTCCCGCTGGGTTCAAGCAATTCTCCTGCCTCAGCTTCCCAAGTAGCTGGGACTACTGGTGCCCACCACCACACCCAGCTAATTTTTTATATTTTTAGCAGAGAGGGGTTTCACTGTGTTGGCCAGGCTGGTCTTGAACTCCTGACCTCAAGTTATCTGCTCACCTCAGATTCTCAAAGCGCTGGGATTACAGGCAGGAGCCACCTCGTCTGGCCCTTTTTTTTCTTTTGTTAAGAGACAGGGTCTTGCTCTGTTGCCCAGGCCAAGCTAGAGGGCAGTGATGCAATCATAGCTCAATGCAGCTTCAAACTTTTGGGCTCAAGTCATCCTCCCACCTGAGTAGCTAGGACAGCTACCTTTTTTTGTTTGTTTCTTTTCTGAGACAGAGTCTTGCTCTGTCATCCAGGCTGGAGTGCAGTGGTGCAATCTCGGCTCACTGCAACCTCAGCCTCCTGGGTTCAAGCGTTTCTCCTGCCTCAGCCTCCCATGTAGCTGGGACTACAGATGCATACCACCACAACCAGCTAATTTTTGTATTTTTAGTAGAGACTGGGTTTCACCATATTGGCCAGGCTGGTCTCAAACTTATGAGCTCAAGTGATCTGCCCTCCTTGGCCTCCCAAAGTGCTGGGATTACAAGCATGAGCCACCCTGCCTGGCTGACAGCTACCTTTTCAAAAATTTTTTAAATATTTTATTTATTTTTTGAGTCTCCCTCTGTCACCTAGGCTGGAGTGTAGTAGTACAATCATGGCTCACTGCAGCCTTCAACTCCTGGGCTGAAACAATCCTCCCACTGCAGCCTTTCAAGTTGCTGGGACTACAGGCACATGCCACCATACCTAGCTAATTTTTAAAATTTTTTTGTAGAGACAGGGGTCTCACTATGTTTCCCAGGCAGGTCTTGAACCTCTGGGCTCAAGTGATCCTCCTGCCTTAACCTCCCAAAGCACTGGGATTACAGATGTCACCACTGTGCCTGACTTGCTCTCTTCTTTTTATCCAGAACCATCTATATAGTGCCACAGTAGCAAAATGTATTTCAAGTATATATTTTAATGATGCTTGATTCTATTTACAATTCATAGAGATTTGATTGGGTTCACTAAAGCATTTCTTTTTTAATGGTAGTTTGTTGGTGAAGAGACAACCCAGAAGTGACGGCTTTAGACCTGACTGTAAGTGTTTTTTTGGTTTTTTGTTTGTTTTATGCTTGTATTGTTTCATTTTATGTTTAGGAATCTTTGGTTTCCTATTTGACAGTACTGCATGTGGAGTGGGAACTGCGTTGGGCTGACAGTACCACAGATTCCTCGTGGTCTCTCCCACCTTAGTAGGGAAAAAAGAACCCTTTAAAATGAGGGTCTTCAGTGTTCTAATTTGCATCTTTCACAGGAACTCTGTTCTGTGCATTGGGTGTTTTTATTTGTATGTTTCACACAGCACCTTCACTGCAGAGAAGTCAGCTGAAAAGTTTCAGGGAGTAGAGAAAGACCTGATCCTGCTGGACTGACTCAGACACATAGCATCCCACCTTGGCCTCTGTTCTCACCAGTCAGACAATGAGAGGTGCTGTAGGGGTTTAGAGGGATTCTCATGCCATCATCAGGAACTGTTACCAGACAATGCACAATGATGACCTTTAGCAAGCCTGAATTTTAATGCACAGAAGGGGAAATCTAAGACAGCTTCCCACCACCTCCAAACCAAAGCTCTGTAACACAGAGAATTAGCAGAGCAGATATCTCTAGACATAGTCTTCACACTTGACTTCAGACGTGTGTTCTGCAGGGCTTCCTCATCTAGGACACTCTCCTCCCTTCTCCCCATAGTAAGCCCAGTTCTAACACCAGGAAGGATAAACACGCAGCCTGATTATTTATTATTCTAATACTAGAGGCGATTTTTTTTGCACTTGCATAGGCAGACTTCAGCTTGATTTTTATAACTTAAATTTGCTCCAAAGCCCGTGGGATAATTTGGCTACAGTTCTCTTCAGCAAGCTGAACAAACATTCGCGAAAGAGAGGCACAGTATGGATGGGTGACGGGCCAGTGACATTTAGCCAGTGACTCTACATTCTAAAAACAAGTTTCATTCGTGTGCTGAATGTGTTAACTCTAGACCATGTCAGTTCTGGGCACAGAGACCCAATCGCATGTTCCCATCTATTACTAGTATCAAAGGTATAATCTGGATGAAGTGAAGGTTGCATGAGGTTACTAAGCAGAAATTGCCTAAGGAAATAGTACAGGATACTCAATGTATAGGTAAGATTTTAACTGAAGTTTGAAAACATTTTCTTCAAACATATCCGATTAACAACAAATTTCTTATATCACTTATAATAACAACAGTAATAAAATAATAGCAGCTAACACTAAGAAGGGTTGTGATGTGCCACAGACTATTCTAAGAGCTATACAGAGATGAGCTCATTACATCTTCACAACAGCTCTCTAAACGTAGGAGCTGTTGTTATACTTATTTTACAGATGAGGAAATTGAGCACAGCCAGCTTAAATAGCTTGACAAGGTCTTGTAGCTGTAAGTGTCAGGTGAGTATTAAGCCCAGGCAATCTGGTTCCAGTCTGCACTAGATCTGCAAATAACATCTGCTATTGCAAATGTAAGTGTAGGAACTGCCCGCATTTCCCAGCTAAGAATAGGTCACTTTGATTCCTGATTTTCCTGCTGATCCATCATCCTTCTTTTCTTCTATGACATCGCAAGGTTTGGTCTTCTAAACAGTCTTTGGGCTCTCATTTTCCCAGTGTGAGTTGCCCTGCCTAATTGCATTGCTCCCTGTCAAGTCATTATTACAACCCTGCTTACAAACAGGGTTTCTTGGGATTTGCTCACGTATTTTTTTTCTTTTTCTTTTTCTTTTTATTTATTTATTTTTTTTGAGATGGAGTCTTACTGTGTCACCCAGTGCAGTGGTGCAATCTCGGCTCACTGCAACCTCCGCCTCCAAGGTTCAACCGATTCTCCTCCCTCAGCCTCCCAAGTAGCTGGGACTATAGGCACCCGCCACCACGCCCAGCTACTTTTTGTATTTTTAGTAGAGATGGGGTTTCACCCTGTTGGCCAGGCCTGTCTTGAACTCCTGACCTCAGGTGAGCCATCCACCTCCGCCTCTCAAAGTGCTGGGATTACAGCCATAAGCAACGACGCCCGCCCTTTTTTTTTTTTTTTTTTTTTGAAATGGGATCTCACTTTGTTGCCTAGGCTGATCTCGATCTCCTGGCCTCAAGCCTCCTGCCTCAGCCTTCTGAATAGCTGGGACTGCAGGCGCACCCCCGGCTTCATATTCTTTAGCTTAGAATCTCTGTTCCTTCTTTCTCTCTGGATTTATGAGGCTTTGTACTTTGTGTTCCTTTCTCCTGATTCTTCATTTTATGCTCAATGTAACTTCTGACCTCTTCTGCTCTTGCTTCTCCTCTCTGATTCTTTTTTTCAAGAGACTCTGCAGTTTGGAGGAATCAAACAGGCTTCCTAGGAAGGGGCTCCATAATGCAACCCCCTAGAAAATAAGTCCCTCACCTCCAGTACTTTCTGTAAGCAGGAACCAGTTGTTTTCTTCTTATGAAAGCATCGTTGGTCATAGTCACCATGGAGATAACTTTGCCCAGGTACAGTTCCATTCAAAGTAAGCAGATAAATCTCTCACCTATAATGCTGTACTAAACAAACTTGTAAGATTCCAAAACATTGAAAAAGTTTGAAAATCATGGGACCAATGCCCCTTTATTCTGTTTCAAGACCTCTGAAGAAGGAGAGCTATCATCTGTTCCTTAAGAATTCTCACCAATAAGCCAGGCATAGTAGTCCCAGCTACTCAGGAGGCTGAGGTGAGAGGATCAGCTGAGCCTGTGGATGTAGAGGCTGCAGTGAGCCATGATCACACCACTGCACCTCTGCATGAGCAACAGAGTGAGACCCTTTCTCAAAAAATAGCCAAGTGCAGTGACTCACACCTGTAATCCCAGCACTTTGGGAGGTCGAGGCAGATGGATCACATGAGGTCAGGAGTTCAAGACTAGCCTGGCCAATATGGTGAAACCCTGTCTCTACTAAAAATACAAAACTTAGCTGGGCATGGTACCGCATATCTGTAATCCCAGCTATTCGGGCGGCTGAGGCAGGAGAATTGCTTGAACTCGGGAGGCAGAGGTTGCAGTCAGCCAAGATCGTGCCACTGCACTCCAACCTGGGTGAAAAAGCAAGACTCGGTCTCAAAGAAAAAAAAAAATCCTCTCTGATAACAATCATCATCTTTTGCTTATCATAAGTACCTTGAACTGTGCTTAAATCCATTTCCTCTCATTCTGCCCTTGATAGAGAGCTCATTAATGTCCTCTGCATCATGAACCCAAAGACCAGCATTAACGTAAAATTCACATTCTCTTCCTCAAGTTGAACAATCCCCTTGCCTTTCATCCTTTGTCTGGGTTTTGCTTTCCAGCCCTTTAAACAGCTAAGACACTGAGTACAGTGGGAGAATTTCTTTCTAGTTGCTGTGGCCCGCGCACCTGTTCACATAATGCAGCATCGTAACGCCTTCAGCTTGAACTTTCCTTTGTGTTGTTGAGAGTGTTTCCTTTGGCATCGTATCATTGCAAACTGCTTGCTTTAGAACACCAGGGCCACGTGACTCACTTATGCACATTTCTTGTTATGCACTGGGCTTCCTGAGCCCTTTCTCAACTCTACACGCTGGATCAGTCATTCTTCATTGTAGGTTGGCTTGTTTGCCTTCCCTCCTTCCTCCCGAGTACTCCTTCTGGTCCAGGTCCCTCTCGGGCTCATCCTGTGCATTGCTCACCATTTCTCACTCCCTCCTGCCTCAATGAAAGGTCCTCGAGTTTGAGTGCCGACAGCAGCATATGGTGCATTTATATAATCTAAATTTTGTTCCTTTTTTTTCTCTCTCTCTCTGCTAAGATACTGGATTTGAGATTCCAAACTTATTTGTGGTGGGATATGCCTTAGATTACAATGAATACTTCAGAGATCTGAATGTAAGTCTTGCATGCAAACCCTAACCCCCCTTTTTATAAGAACTTAACAATTTAATAAAGTATTGAATGCGAGCTAGTGATGTCTGCTATTGATCATCTTCTGTGTCAGGACTATGTGAGCACATTGCATCCATACTCCCAATTAAGTCCCACTACTATTCTGCAAGGTAGGTATTAGTATGATGGAGGCAAATTATGATTATCTTTGTTTTGTGCTAAAGACATAGGAAGCTAAAAGCAGAAGTGTGGTTTGACACTGATTCTTCTCCATAGTCATTGACTGTGCCCAACCAACCATAACAATAGCCAATGTTCTCTACACTGGTTTGTGTCCGTGCTTGAACTCTAGCAGGTTTCAATTACAGTGGCATGCAGCTCATAACGGTTCCCTCTTTGGGGTAAATGATCTCAACACACAAACGTGGACCCCCAGTGTGGACCCCAGCTGTGTGACCCCGACCAACACTGCATGATCTAGAGGTAGACAGCTTACCCAAAGTGGACCAATCAGTCTCTCTCTCTCTCCTGGAAATTAGAAACTTAAACCAAAAGTCACAGAGACTGAGCGTGTTCAGACTTCAGCCACTAGGATCCAGCATGGGCGAAAGTCTCTGGAGTTGCCCTTGTTCCTGCCTTCTAGCTGCTTCATTGCCCAGCTCATCCTTGGATTCTGAGAGCTACCCCCGTATTCTACCAATAAATTCCCCCTCCCCGCTTTTTAACGACACAAGGTCTCGCTCCAGGGTCTCACCTAGGCTAGAGTGCAGTGACTCAGTCATAGCTCACTGCAGCCTTGAAGTCCCAGGCTCAAGCGATCCTCCCACCTCAGCCTCCTGAGTAGCTGGGACTACAGGTAAATGCCACTATGCCTGGCTAATATTTTTACTTTTTGTAGAGACGGGGTCTTGCTTTGCTGTCCAGGCTGGTCTTGAACTCCTGGCTTCAAGTGATGCTCCCACCTCAGCCCCCCCAAAGTACTGGGATTACAGATAGAGGCCACCAGGCCCAGCCCAATCCTTCTTTTTTGCTTATATTAGCCTGGCCCCGTTTCTGTTGCTTTCAATCCAAATATTCCTAACCCATTTCTTGTTGCCCAAAAAGGGTTCCATAAGAGCCCATGTTGTGCTTGCCACGTTATTTCTCCATTCACCCAAGCAGTTGTCATCTTACCAGTAGGAGACTTCTGTTTCTAGCAGGGCTGAACATACTGCTCCCTCAGCATCTCTGGGTTTTAGGGACCTGGGGAGCCAGCTTCAGAATAGGGCTCCAAACTAAAACCACAAAGAACCTTTTGTCAAGCATTTGAATGGGTGTCTTTCAATTTTACCCACACATATAAATACACACATTTATATTTAAATGATCAATAGCCAATTACAGGATGGTATTTGTTTATCAGTGCATCACATTTTCTGTGTCTCATATTTTCTAAAGAAACTGATGGGGGCATTTAAATCCTTTATTGTTTCAGCACATATGCGTGATCAACGAGCACGGTAAAGAAAAATATCGAGTCTAAAAACATGAATTCTCAGCACCGGAGTCCCAGATACCATCATACTTATGACTGTACTCGGGAAGCCAGCTGTCAAGTTTGTCTCCCCAGGCATCTTCACTCAGCAGGATATAAAAGAAAAAAATGTTCTAATGAGAGCGCTTTCTTTTCTGAGGTTAATATAAAGAGTATCAAAGGTTTTTAAAGAAAAGAAAGCAGTGCTTTTATTTGACTTGTTCCAAACTAAACACTCCGCCTTGTGACTCAGCAATACTCTCTACTTTCGAACTCCTGAGCTCCGCCTTCCTTTGTTTTCATTCAGTCATTATGTTTGATTACTATTCCCAGGAATACCCCCACCTAGTTACTCAAATATTTTTCACTTAACTTTGTATACTCTATTTCAGTAATAAGCTTACAATATTAAGAAGCCGGGAACCTTTTTTTTAACTGAAGCCTTGAGCCCCATATACCAGGAATGCAACTACTAACAGATTCCTGTATTTTAAAAGGAGGGAAAGGACAATTTAATATAAATTTCTGTTTGCACATTTCTGGCAGGCCGTTATTATCCGCTTTGACAAAGCCTTTCTGAAACTCAGTGTACAATGAATCTTAATGATGTTATGAAACGGGTTTTGCTCAGGGCTCTTGATTGGAGTTTCCGGTATGTGATGACAGTATGTCATGTATGCATGGATGTACTCAACTGTGTTTAATTCTCTGAATTTTAATTAGAAAAAAATACAATAGCAGCGAGGCCCTGGTTTCTAAGCTGTATCCTTTTATTCATGCGGGACGTGAGCAAATGGCAGAATTAAGGGCGAGTGCTTTCAATGCTCCAAACTAAGCAAGTATAAATTTTTCCTCTTATTTGCATGAAAGGACAAGACATTGCTATGTTCCATCATAAATGTGAAGAGAGAGGATGAATTATTTTTTAAAATATCTTTAAAAGACTGATCACAAAATCCAAGGTGCTACAAGAAACAAGCATACTTAAGAAAGTTTTTCCTGAATCACATTTTTTCCAATTTCTCCGTTTTATGAGACATTTCCTAATTCATGGGGATTTTAATTGAAAATAAATGTGAGTGCCAATAGAGCTGGTTTCTTCTGACTTCCTACAAAATGCAAATGCAAAATAAATAACTAAGCAGCTTTTGTTTGGTTCTGAACCGTATGTGGCGTATTGTTATTAGGTTCTAGCTTCCTTTAAACTAATAAAGAATTAAAAAAACTTGTTACTTTTTATCACTGCTTACTGTTTTTCTTCCTGCCTTCATATTTTTAAAACACTTTCAGCCATTAAAATGTATGTGAGTCAGTAGCTTAAATATACGACTGCTTGTACCTATCCGGTGGCTTTATTTTTGTTAACTTGGATGAACTCCAGTATATGCACTGGTATAACCAAATGATTAAGCCGGGCTAGATCTGCTGCCTTTTTTTCCCCTAAGCTTGTTTGTAAGAACAAAGAATTTTAGTTGTAAAAGAAGATTTTCCTGCATATCTTTGTTTCGGTCAGAGAAGAAAACAAGCCACACCCCGATATCCCAAGGGATAAGTCAGCAAAAGGAATCTCTTCTAGCTTTGTTTCACAGAAGCATTGGTACCCAAGTTTAGCTTTATAATTGTGTCTGGCGAATTTCTTGAAATATCAAAATTAATATTCTGAACATAGTTGTTTTTTTTTTTCACAATGCCATGTTTATGTCAGAGGACCTGGAAAAAATCCAGGCACACATTTGATTTTAAATGTAAAATTATCCATAAAGTATACAGTATGAAAATGTTTTCTTAAAAGTGTTGAATTTTAGTAAGCTTCAGTATCCTTTCTGAGGAGAGTCTGTTTATTCAAATTAGAAAGGAAATCGATCTACTTCACAAGAGGGTGAGGACTTGTATGGTTAATGCTGAAAATTCACTAAAGACACAAGAATCATGCTTGTAATTTTTTCCTACTAGATGGTATTTTAACAGTGATATCCAAGGAAGTCATCTTGGGAAAAATAGTATTTCCTTTTCTCTTGCAAAACTCCTGTCTAGTTAATACCACCAAGTTTATTCACTCTGAACCAAACATGCAAAAACTTATGACTTGTTTTAACAACAAATCCATTACGAATTTAGTGTTCCAAAGCTGATTTGTAAGGTGGAAAATGTCTGAGTTTGTGTGTGTGTGTGTGTGTGTGTGTGTGTATTTCATTGGGAAGTTTGGATTCAGTTATAATCAACATAATTAGTAATACTCTGGGATTTTCTAAACAAATTAGAACCCCTCATTATAAATGGGTCCTTTCTTACAGGGACTGGAATGTACTCATTGCTGACCCACAGACCCCCTAGATGTAAATGGCAAATAGTCAAATCCCATTGTACCTTGTTTAATTTTTGCATGTAAGATGGTTTGCCATGTTCCAGGCCTTTTGAGACTGTGAAAATAGTCTTTCAGAGCACAGTCAGGCATTTGAACAGCCTCCTGTGAAATCATCTTGTGTTTTCTCAATGGAGAGAAAAAGCAGGCTATCCCACGTCTAGAGACCTGGTGTCATGGAAATATGCCCTCCCTTTTGTAATAGAGGTAGTGTGTTCTAGGAAATAGAAACCCGAAACCACGCTCTCCACCCAGTTGTCTGACTAATTTGGGCAAACTTAGCATTTGGGACTTTTACTGACTTTGCAATCATGAAGCTCCTCTGGATCCCAAGATGACACTTGAGAGCTGGCAATAAGCTAGTTTCAGGAAGGGAAGAAGGGGATCTCAGGAGCCCTTGCACGCTGCTGACAGGAGGTGTGCAGAGATGGGAAGAGGGTGGCTCTCACTTGTAATCCCAGCACTTTGGGAGGCCAAGGCCAGTGGATCACGAGGTCAGGAATTGAAGACCAGCCTGGCCAAGATAGCGAAACCTCATCTCTACTAAAAATACAAAAAAAAAAAAAAAAAAAAAAAAAAGCCGGGCACAGTGGCAGGTGCCCGTGATCCCAGTTATACTCGAGGCTGAGGCAGGAGAATCACTTGAACTTGGGAGGCGGAGGTTGCAGTGAGCCAAAATCGTGCCACTGCACTCTAGCCTGGGCGACAGAGCAAGACTCTGTCAAAAAAAAAAAAAAAAAAAAAAGCTGTATTCATGGTTATCTTTGTGCTGCATAGTGAAGCTGACAGGCCAGCCGCTCTGCACATTTCATTGAGGAGCACAGGGAAGCTTTGGGGTGGGAAGAAGCAGGAAAGTAGCTCCGTGCTAGCACCCCAAGCTCTGCAGTTTGGGGAGCACTGCGGGTGAACAGGCACTTCCCAAGATGCCAACCTCCAGAGGCGTCATGCATCACAGACATCCACAAGGAGACCAACGGCCACGTGAGAGGAATGTGGATAGACAAGGTCCAAAAAGCTCAGAGCACCCCAGAAACCCAGTTACGGCAATAGGTTGTGCACCCACACTACTGGTGCCCTCGCAAAGATGTCAAGCCAAAGGGAACCGTGGACCCTGGCTGACCACTGCATCAGCCCTCAGGAAGAGGTGCCTTTTCCTAAAAAGATGGTCTTTTTCTAATCCTCTCAGAAAGATAGGTTTTTGCAATTTCTCAGCCAGGAGGGAATGGCTTTTTAAGACAGGGTGGGGTGATGAAGCCCTACATTGCCCAAGGGGGAGAAAGAAGCCTGAACTAACAATACTGTGACCTCCTTTGCGTCCAGAGCCTAGTGAGACTGGAGCAGAAACTAAGCTGTGAGTGAGGAAGTTGTTAAGGAGTCACTCAAGAAGCCTGGCTGTGAGGAGAAAAAGACATATACAGTCATAGCTAGAGGCTTTTAAAAGATGGGAGATTCCTGTGAATTCATCACTTGGGAAAAAAAATGATGCGAGACACTTTTGAGTTTTTATTTGCTGTAGAGAACAGCCACAAAAGCCAGAGGAAGTGTATTCCTTGTTAATTGGGGGTAGGCGTTGGGAGTGTCTGCTGCCTGTCTTTGGGAAGCTGAGGTGGGATAATCACTTGAGGCCAGGAATTTAAGACCAACCTAGGCAACATAGCAAGACCCTATTTCTACAAAAAAAAAGTTTTTTTTTTTAAATTATCCGGGGGTAGTGGCATGTGCCTGTAGTCTCAGCTACTCGGGGGGATGAGGTTGGGAGGATTGCTTGAGCCCAGGAGTTCAAGGCTGCAGTGAGCTATGATCACACCACTGCACTCCAGCCTGGGCAATAGAGCAAGACCCTGTCTCTAAAAAACAGTAAATAAATAAATGGTGTTGATTGCTTTGTAGCAAATCATTCCAAAACTGAGTAGTTTAAATCAACAGTAATTAGTTACTCTCTTTAATGGTCTACAGGAGTTAGGAATGCAGAGAAGGCATACTGGAGGTAGTTTGCTTCTGCTCAGTGATGTCTGGCACTTCAGATGGAAGACTCCAAGGCTGATGGCTGCAACCAACAGAAACTGAACTGCACAATGTGGCAGCAATTATGTGGTTATTTAAATTAAAGTCAAGTAAAATTTAAAATTTACTTCCTCATTTACACTAGCTATGTTAGAACTGCTCGATGGCCTGGCGTGGTGGTAAGTTACCAACCATATTGGGCAGTGAAGACATAGAACATTTCCATTCTCATGGAATGGTTTACGGAAAGCTCTAGTCGGAAGGCTTGTTTTTGTCTAGTGATTAGTGTTAGCTGTTAGCTGGAACCTTAGCTGAGGCTGTCAGTTGGAACTCTAACATGTGGCCTCCTCATGTGGTCTGGGCTTCCTCACAATATGGTGGTTGGGTTCCAAAGTGGAGGGAGACAGAAGGAGGTGGAAGCCATATTGCCTTTTATAGAGCAGGCTCACTTCCGCCGTATTCTGTTAGTCAAAGCAGTTACAAAGTTTTGCCTGGGTTCAAGGGGAGGGAACACAGACTGGCATCACTTGATGGAAGAACAGCAGCATCATATTGTAAGAAGATCAAGTCAAATAAGATGTATATTGGTGGTGAGCTACAGAAAATACAATCTGACACAGAAAAGTTATGTGCCCTTCACATTTTCTTTTATAAAAAAATTATTATTTTCTTTTTATTTTGTATGGAGTTGGGGTATCAATAAGTTGCCAAGGCTGGTCTCCAAACCCTGGCCTCAAGTGATTCTCCCACCTTGGCCTCCCAAAGACCTGCACATTTTCTATTAATACAATTACTGAAGGAGTTGATTATTCAGTGGTCATAATGTGTAATTATGAAAATAAGCCTGCTTGAATAGATTTTAAATAGTTACAGAATACTATCTAGGAGATGACAGAAAGAACACGAGACAGTGTGCACACATACATGTTTGCCTACTGATAGTGTTTGGAATAGATTATGAAGACATTAAAAGAGCAGATTTAGGCTGGGTATGGTGGCTCACCCCTGTAATCCCAGCACTTTGGGAGGCCAAGGGGGGTGGATCACCTGAGGTCAGGAGTTTGAGACCAGCCTGGCCAACATGTCAAAACCCCGTCTCTACTAAAAACACAAAAATTAGCCAGGCAAGGTGGCACGTGCCTGTAATCCCAGCTACTCAGGAGGCTGAGGCAGGAGAATCACTTGAACCTAGGAGGTGGAGGTTGCAGTGAGCCAAGATTACACCACTGCACTCCAGCCTGGGTTACAGAGTGAAACTCCATCTCAAAAAAAAAGAAAGAGCAGATTTATTTCTAAGTTGTGTAAGTTTGCAATATAGAAAAGTTTAGGAAAATAGTTTTTGCTTGTCTGCTTGTCAAGCATTCTGTAAGTATAAACTCATACCGAAATTTTAGTAGCACTTCTATTTTTATAGAAAGAAATTGCATAATAATTTGGGCAAGAAACTAATCCAGAGTGGGGCTTCCTTAAATACAATAAATGTAACTGGGTGAACTGAACCCTATATAATAATATATTTAACGTTATACCTGAAAACAGTAATCCCAAATCTAATAAACATTTTAAAACAGCAGATTATTGACAACTAACGACGCAGTTTTACAATGAAAATTGCTCTATCTGATTTCTCTAATCTCCTAATATTGGGTGGTAGAGTTGGTTGACTGAAAAAAGAAATGGATGTAATCTGTTTTATCTTTATTTTAACAAGTTTGTGCCCTGTGAAGAATATTCTTCATTTCCTGAGAAATTAACTTACACTACATAGCTACTAGGTGACTGCACAAATCTTTATAGTTGTACTCAAAAGAGATCTGTCCTGAGCATAGTGAAGCATACTGTGAAAGATTCAAGCATAGGCCCTCAAGTTTGTTGACATTTCATGAGCAATTTGGTTGCAACTTCTGTGGATCATGCACTCATCACTGTACAAAAACTTGACAATAACTCTTTTTTTTTTTTAGACAGGGTCTTACTCTGTCACGTAGGTTGGAGTGCAGTGGTGTCATCATAGCTCACTGCAGTCTCAACCTCCTAGCCATCCGCAAGCCATCCTCCCACCTTAGCCTCCCGAGTGGCTAGGACCACAGGTATATATCACCATCCCGGCCAATTTTTAGAAAAAAGTTTAGTGGAGATGGGGTCTCCCTATGTTGCCCAGGCTGGTCTCAAACCCCTGAGCTCAGATGATCCTCCTGCTTCAGCCTCTAAAAGTGCTGGAATTATAGGCGTGAGCCACCATGACCAGCCTGAAAACGTAACAACTCTTAATTGAATACCTAGCACAAAACGTGAGATAGGAATTGGCATCTCCGTTTTAGAGATAAGTAAGTGTCAAAGAGATTGAATCACTTACCCAGGGTCACACAGCTTTGTTCAAAGCCAGAAATTGAACTAATGCTATTGGGCTGCTGAGTTAGTACTCACATCACCACACAAGACTAACCATCATGTACAGCTAGTTTGGGTCTATGTCCCCACCCAAATCTTATGTTGAATTGTAATTCCTAATGTTGGAGGTGTGGATTAGTGGGAGGTAGTTGGATCATGAGGGTAATTTCTAATGGTTTGGCACCATTCCCCTAGTGCTGTCTCGTCATAGGGTTCTCACAAGACCTGGTTGTTTGAAAGTGCATAGCACCTTCTCCCCCCTCTCTCCTTCTCTCTCATCGGCCATATGAAGATGTGCTTGTTTCTCCTTTGCCTTCTGCCATGAGTGTAAGTTTCCCGAGGCCTCCCTGCCATGCCTCCTGTACAGCATGTGGAACTGTCAGTCAATTAAACCTTTTCTTCATAAATTACCCAGACTCAGGTAGTTCTTTATAGCAGTGTGAAAACAGACCATAAAACCATAAAAAGTGTATAGATAGACATATAGATGGCATTCAGATGAGGATAAAAAAGAATGGTATGATGCAATAGGAAATATATTTGGTCTTTGTCCCCAGTCTCTGGCACAGAGCTCCTGAAACACTTGAATTGTCTTGAATTATAGGAGCATCTTTTGTTATTCGTAAGAAACCTCTTATGAGTTTATGCTAATGAGGTGACTTAGGATGGAGTTGGTCACCAGAAAGACCAAGTGATTAGAGGGCTGGAAGTTTCAGACACGCCCACTGAGCTCCAGAGTGGGGGTTGGGGGACTAGAGATGGACCTTTATAGAAACTCTCAGACAAGAAAATTCAGAGAGTTTCCATGTTGGTTAACACAATGCCATGAAGGGAAGGTGGCATGGCTTGATTCATATCTTTAATAATAAATCTTTCTTTTTTATATATAAGAAAAACATTTTCCTGAGTTCTCTGGGCTGTTCTAGCAAATTATGGAAACTTAGGGCATATGGGAACCCACAGATTTGTAGCCAAGTTGAACAGAAGGGTGGATAACCTGGGGACCCGATATTTGTGACTGGTCTCTGGAGTGAAGGCAGTCTTAGGGAATTTAGCTTTTAAACCTCTGGAGTCTAATGCTAACTCCAGGTAGTTAGTGTTAGAACCGAATTAAATTGTTGAACATTCACTTGGTGTCCAGAGAACTGGAGAACTGGTTGATGGAAAGAGAAAACATTCCAGAAAGATTGCACTTAGAACAGAATTCTCAAGCTTCTAACGTTTACCAATCACCTGGGAGACAAATAAATATAAATTACTTGGACCTATCCCTAGAGGTGTAGATTCAGTAGACCTAAGTGAAAACCTACATTTTTAACAATCCCTTAACCTTCTCCGAACGATTTTAATACAGATAATACTCTAGTCATTCATCAATCTATGGGAACAGGATCAGAATTCTAAAATGACCCTTACAAGAGTAGAATCAGGAAGGAAAAAAAGGGATGAAGTTCATTAAGGACAAACGTAAAACCATTTACTATTGAGAAAACAATACAATAGAGAAAGAGTGTCACTGCATAAGTGTACAAGAAAAACACTAGAAAGCCCTAATTAATAAAGTATGGATCAGACAACATGGGGATAAATATTAGAGGCCATTAAAACAGTGATCTCCCAAACTTTTTATCACATAAATATTTATAAGCAATCATGCAATGCTTAATAACAGGAACACATTCTGAGAAATGCATTGTTAGGTGATTTCCTCATTGTCTGAACATCATAAACTTGCACAAACCTAGGTGGTATAGCCTACTACATACCCAGGCCATATGATAGCCTATTGCTTTTAAGCTACAAACCTGTATGGCAGTTTTACTGCAGAAAGTGCTGTAGGCAATTGTAACATAGTGGTATTCTTGTATCTAAGTATAGAAAAGGTACAGGAGAAATAACGATAATATAATCTTATGGGACCCTCATTACATATGTGGTTTGTTGTTGACTGAATTTTTATTATGTATTGCATGACCGCATGAAGGAATACTTCTTTCAAGCATATTTCCAATGTGATCTTCCTGTGATGAATTCTAAAACTTTGAATGCCTGAGAATATTTTTATTGTGTTCTCATATTTGAATGAAATATTTACTGGCTATATGTATTAGTCTTTTCTCACATTGGTATAAAGAACTCCCTGAGACTGAGTAATTTATAAGGAAAACAGGTTTAATTGACCCACAGTTCCACAGGCTATTCAGGAAGAGTGGCTGGGTAGGCCTCAGGAAACTTACAATCATGGCAGAAGATAAAGAGGAAGCTGGCACGTCTTACATGGCAGGAGCAGGAGAAAGACAGAGAAGGGGGAGGTGCTACACACTTTCAAACAACCAGATCTCATGAGAACTCACTCACCATCACAAGAAGAGAAAGGAGGATATCCGCCCCCATGATCCAATCACCTCCCACCAGGCACCTCCTCCAACATTGGGGATTACAATTTGACATGAGATTTGGAAGGGGACACAAATCTAAATAAACCACATCAATATAAAACTCCAGGCTCAGTGTCCTTTCTCTTCAATAAGTGAACACATACTATTTGTTCACCATCTTGCATCCAGTATTGTATCTCAGAGGACTCAAACCTGAGATTTTATATTTATTACCTCGTAAAGTGCAAAGAATGGGGAGAAAGTCTAGGATCCATGCACTGTGGGAGTCTGATAGATCAAACACCTATGGCAGGGCCAGGCACAGTGCTTCACACTTGTAATCCCAACACTTTGCAAGGCAGAAGCAAGTGGATCACTTGAGGCTAGGGGTTTGAGACCAGCCTGGCCAACATGGCGAAACCCCATCTCTACTAAAAATACAAAAGTTAGCCAGGTGTGGTGACCCGTACCTGTAGTGCCAGCTACTCAGGAGGCTGAGGCAGGAGAATCACTTGAACCTGAGAGGTGGAGGTTGCAGTGAGCTGAGATCATGCCACTGCACTCGAGCCTGGGTGACAGAGTGCGATTCTGTCTCAGAAAAAAGAGAGAGAGAGAGAGAAATACCTATGGCAAAAAGTAAGAAAAAATAATCATTAATAATGGAGCCAGAACTGATGGGTGGATGTTAGAATTCACAAACAACATTATTAAAATTCCCTCAAATTAGGAAAATCTACCTGCCTCAAAACTTGATGTTAAGCAAAGATGAAAAATAACTCCCTGAAAATTCAGAACAACTAGCAGCCCTTACTTAAGTTTGCAGGCCTAGTTTACATACAAAGCAAAAGAGTGAATTGAAGAATTGTACAATAAATCTGATTAAATTACTCAGATTAAAATGCAGAGAGATAATTGAATAGAAAATATGAAACCAAGTTTAACACACAGCAGAATAGAAACAGAAGATGCAACCTACATTTACTCAAAATTCCAGAAGTGATAGGGACAATGGACAAAGGCATTATTTGCAAAAAAAATAAATAAATAACAATTGTACATATTCCAGAACTAGTATATAATACCAATCTATAAATTACAGAAGCCCCGAGAATCCCAAACTAAATTTATTACTAAAAGTAATTATAGGATGTGCAGTGGCAAAAAACCAAACTCAGATGTCATTGGCTTAAAACAAGAAAAGATTAGTTTTCCCTCCGGCAAAGTGAAGTGATTTAGGTGACCCTACTGATGACGTAGCTCTCCTAGGCGAAATGTACTGGCAGGGAAGAGCAAGATGAAAAACAAATATTGATTATAACTGTCTCAGTCAAGAAATGCCACTCATTATTTTACAACGCAAAGAGGCAGAAAAAATACAACACATAGGAGATAAATCAGTCACTGGAGGTGGACACAGAACTGAGTCCAATATTAGATTTAGCAGATACGACCAGGCGCAGTGGCTCACGCCTGTAGTCCCAGCACTTTGGGAGGCCAAAGAGGGTGGATCATTTGAGGTCAGGGGTTCGAGACCCCTGGCCAATATGGTGAAACCACATCTCTTACTAAAAATGCAAAAATTTGCCAGGTGTGGTATCAAGTACCTATAGTTCCGGCAACTAAGGAGGCTGAGGCAGAAGAATCACTTGAACCCACGAGGTGGAGGTTACAGTGAGCCAAGATTGCACCACTGCAATTCAGCCTGGGAGACAGAGCGAAACTCAGACTCAAAAAAAAAAAAGATTTAGCAGACGTGGTTATTAAAACATCTACTAAAACTGTTCCAGATATTTAAAAATATTAAAGTTAAGTGGAGATATAAAATATACATTTTTAAAGACCCAAATCAAACTTCCAGAGTAAAAATAATGTTTGGTTTGAAAAATACACCAGATGGGATGACTGCTAGATTAGATTTCTTGAAGAAAAGATTCATGAACTTTGAAACATAACAAAAGAAGGCTAACTAAAATGAAACATACAGAGAAAAAAAGAATTTTAAAAAAGTAACAGAGCATCATAAGATCTAAGTGGCTTAATATATGTGCTGTTGAAATCTCCAAGAATAGGAAAAAGATGATGGCACAGAAAATACATTTGAAGAAATTATGGCCAAAAATTTTTCATATTTGATGAAAACTATACACCCAAGTTCAATAAATCCAAATATAAAAACATTTTTTAAAAACCCACAGAAGGGAATGAGTACATTTTTAAGTACTGAAAGCAAAATCTGTCAACATACAATTCTGTATGACGGCGAAATAAAGATGTTCTCAGAAACACAAAAGCTGAAAAAATTCATCATCACAGACCTGTATTACCAAATGTTAAAGAAAGTTCTTTAAGCAGAGGAAAAAATGATACCAAATTAAAGTATACAGTCATCCTTCAGTGTCCGCAGGGGCTGGTTCCAGGACCCTCAAGGACACCAAAAACTACAGATGCTCAAGTCCCTTATATAAAACGCTAAAATCAGTAAGAACATGGTAGAGTTGAATAACACTATAGATCAACACGACCTGATAAATATTTTTAGCACACATTATTCAACAAGTACAAAATACACATTCTTCTCAATGGCATGTGGAACATTTGTATTCTATGTAGTCAAACAAGTTTCTATGTATTCTATGTAGTCAAACAAGTCTCAAAACTTGTTAAGAAATTTCAGTTATGCAAGATATAGTCTCTGACATCCTCTTCAGCCACGAAACAAGTCTCAATAAATTTAAAATTATCGATATCATATCAAGTATGTTTTCAGGCCACAGTAGAATAAACTAGAAACCAACAACCAAAGGAACCCTTAAAAGCATACAAATATGGAACATTCAAAAAAACAAAAAAAAGCATACAAATACATGGAAATTAAATGATCTGCTCCTGAATGTTTTTGGGATTAATAATAAAATCAAGGTGGAAATTTAAAAATTCCTTGAAATGAATGGTATTAGTGATACAAGTTGTCAAAACCTCTGGGATACAGCAAAAGCAGTGCTAAGAGGAAAGTTTAAGCACTAAATGGCTACATTAGAAAGTCTTAAAGATCAGACATTGACAACTAATGTCATACCTCAAGGAACTAGAGAAACAAGAACAAATTCAAAGCCAGCGGAAGAAATGAAATAACAAAGATCAGAGCAGAACTAAATGAAACTGAAACAACAACAATACTAAAGATCAATGAAATAAAAAGCGGGTTCTTTGAAAACATAAACAAAATTGATAGACTGTTAGTTATATTGACCAGGAAAAGAAGATTCAAATAAAGTCAATTAGAAGTGAAACTGGAGATATTACACCTGACACCACAGAAATGCAAAGGGTAATTCGGGACTACTACGAATACATTTATGCACACAAACTAGAAAGTCTAGAGGAAATGAAAAGAATTCCTAAAAACACACAACCCTTCTAAATTAATCGAGAAGAAACAGAAACCCGGAGCAGACCAACAACAAGCAGCAAAATTGAATCAGAAAAAAAAGCCCAGCTGAACTCTACCAGATATTCAAAGAGGAATTAATGCCAATCCTACTGAAATTATTCCAAGAGATTGATAAAAAGAGGGAATCTTCCCTAATACATTCTCAGCGTGATACCAAATCCAGGAAAGGACATAACAAAAAAGAAACTACAGACTAATATTCCTGATGAATATAGATGCAAATATCCTTCACGAAATACTAGCTAACAGAATCCAACAGCACATCAAAAAGATAATACACCATAATTAAGTGGCTTTTATCCCAGGAATGGATGAATGGTTTAACAAACACAAGTCCATAAATGTGATACATCACATAAATAGAATTAAAAACGAAAATCATATAATCATTTCAATAGGTGCAGAAAAAGCATATGATAAAAATCAGCATCCTTTATGATAAAAATACTCAACAAACTAGGTATGGAAGGGACTTATCTCAAAATAACAAAAGCCATATATGACAAACCCACAGCTAACGTCATACCGAATAGGAAAAAGTTGAAAGCATTCTCCCAAGAACTGGAACAAGACAAGGATGCCCACATTCACCACTTCTATTCGACATATTACTGGAAGTCCTAGCCAGAACAATCAGGCAAAAGAAAGAAAGAAAGGGCACCCAACTTGAAAAAGAGGAAGTCAAACTGTTGCTGTTTGCCATGATATAATCACATACTTAGAAAACTGGAAGGACTCCTCCAAAAGACTCCTAGATTTGATAAACAAATTCAGTAAAGTCTCAGGTAACAAAATCAATGTATAAAATCAACGTACGCAATGTATAGTGGTGTACAGCACTATTATACACCAACAATGACCTACCTGAGAATCAAACTAAGAACTGGCCTTATTTTTGCAAGAAAGCCCATTATTTAAAAAGTCAAAAAACATTAGATGTTGGCATGGATGTGGTGAGAAGGGAACACTTTTTCTTTGAAACAGAGCATCACTCTATTGCCCAGGCTGGAGTGCAGTGGCATGATCTTGTGGTTCACTGCAACGTTCGCCTCCCAGGTTCAAGCTGTTCTTGTGCCTCAGCCACCTGAGTAGCTAGGCTTACTAGGGTTACTAGGGCTCCTGCCACCATGCCCATCTAATTTTTGTATTTTTAGTAGAGACAGGGTTTCCCATAATGGCCAGGCTGATCTCAAACTCCTGACCTCAGGTGATCTGCCCATCTCGACCTCCCAAAGTGCTGGGATTACAGGCATGGGCCACCGCGCCTGGCCAGGATGTGACTTTAATGTTTGTAGTTTATTATAGCCTAGTTTGGCTCTTGGTGCTTTCAGGGTTGAAGACTCTGTTTAAGTTCCTTGGCTATAGAGTCTTCGTATGATGGCTTTCTCAGATACTGGTTGTAGTAGCAATGCACTCAGTGTGTGGGCAAGTTCACCACCTGCTGTGGGGTTGGAATGGCAGAGGCCTCTTGAAACTTCCCTTGTTCACCCATGGTGTACACTTATTTATTTATTTCCCCAGAGTTTTATTTACTGAGCTGAATAATTCAGGCTTTAGGCCAGTGGGGGAGGTGTCCCTGGATAGGAATTGGTTGTGGCTAAAGGCAGGTAGGTAAATGCAATACCCAGTGGTGGGCAGACATCGCAGTCTTGACAGAGGTGTCTTGGGGAGCTCTCAGTGAAATGCACTGAGATCTTATCGGGGGAAGGGTAGAAGCCACTTAAGCCTCCCGGTCAGGCCAGTAGGAAAGCAATCTACCACCAGACATACTTCTGACCCAGTGTTCCAGCTATTCAGAGGAGACAGGAACCTCTTTTCACCTGCAGGAACGTTGATGTTCCGAGAGGTAGAGGAATAGTGACTCTACCTCTTGTGCAAGCCTACACCTGGCGGGTGCTCCACCTGTGGGGATGCAGCCACCCTGAAGTGTTCCAGATAGGCTGTGTATAGGTCCACCCACGTCGAGCTCCCACAAGAGAAGCCCCAGTTGTTTCTGCAGTGGTGGATGAGGAGGAAACGAAGTCCCCTTCAAGACCCTTCACAAGCACCAGGGCTGCCTGTCTGCTGAGACAGAGCTACAGACTTTCCCCGCTGTGTCTCTGCTGAAAGAAATTTACTACCAGCAGAAAGATCTGAGAATCAAGTCCTGCTGTTCAGGTTCTTTTGTTCCGTGGGGTGTTCCTTTGATGTGGTGCATTCCCCCTTCCTCTAGGAGTAGGAGTTCCTGAGAGTCAAACTACGGTGAATGTTGTTCCTCTTCGGATCTGGGGCTGCCATACTCCCCTGGTACTGGGGAATATCTGCAAGGGATCCAATAACGTAACCTTTCCTCAAATCTCCCAGCAGCGGGTACCAGCACCTGCTACCATGAGGGTCGTAGGGGAGTGACGTGGACTCTGAGATTCCTTGGTTGTATTATAAATAGGCTTAGCGCAATGGCTTTCTCAAATGCCAGTTGTAGTAGTAATGAACTGGTTACGTAGACAGGCTCAGGAGCTCCTGGTTAGCCAGGGTGGTGCCGGCAATGGTGATAGCGAGGTCATACGTAAGTTTTCTCCTTTCTGGGTGCAGTGTTCTCCTACCTGGAGATGCTGTAATGGATCATGTTGGTAAAAAAAAAAAGCTTGCAAAAGATCACCAGCTGCGGTAGCAGTGGTAGGATTTGTGTTTGCCTTGTTACCTAAGGGAGGTATTCTGGCATCTCAGGTGATGGGCAGGGCCGTGGGGCTCCCAAAAATGTCCATCCTTTGTGTTAAACTACCAGGGTGGGTGGAGGGGTAAAGCCAGATGGGGGCTGGGTCAGGCAGGTCTGAGCTCTGGCTCTTATGCAGGGCAGGCAGAGGCCCCTATGGGGTCAGGAGAGCTGTCCTCTGACCACTAGGGCAATGTTCCAGGAAGGAGCATAACTGCATCTGCTGCACAGAAGAGTTTATGCAGGGAGTGGGAAGTAGCAGGCAGCTGTAAGCCTTACCCAGCTCCCACACACTCGGCAAGGCAGGGCAAGATCTGTTTCTTAAAAACCAACAAATTTAAAATACTAATAAAAAAGGAACAAATTAATTACAAAGTATATAGAAGAAAAGAAAGGAAATAATAAATGTTAGAGAGAAAATCAGTGACATGGAAAATAAAAAACCACTAGAAAAAAATAATGAATGCAAAAACTGGTTCATTGAGAAGATTAATAAAATTGATAAAATATAGCCACACTGATCAGAAAAAGAAAGACACAAGTTACTAATATCAACAATGAAACAGGTGACATTACTACAGATTCTACAGATTATAAGAACATATTGGACAAATGCAGTGGTTCATGCCTGTAATCCCAACACTTTGGGAGGCCTGGGATCCTTGAGCCCAGGAGTTTGAGACCAGTCTGGGCAACATAGTGAGACCCCATCTCTATTTTTTTAAATAGGAAAATATTACCAATATTATATGCCTATAAATTTGATGACTATAGTTCCCTTTTTTTTTTTTTTTTTGGTAGAGACAGGGTCTCACCATTGAGACCCAAGCACATTGGCTTCCCAAAGTGCTAAATTTAGAGTCATGAGTCACCATTTTAGATTACCATCACCATACACTGTTGATGGTAATCTAAAATGATACAACCTTCCTATACCATGTTTAGAGAAAAAATAAATAAAAAAATGCACCCAGTTTGGTTGTTTTTCTTACAAAGTTAAATATACACTTACCATATGATTCAGCCATTCCATTCCATGCCTGGGTATTTACCCAAGAAAAATAAAAGCTTATATCTAGAAGAAGACACCTGAGCCCAGGCGCACTGGCTCATGCCTGTAATCCCAGCATTTTGGGAGGCCAAGGCAGGTGCAACACTTAAGGCCAGAAGTTTGAGATCAGCTTGGCCCACATGGCCAAACCCCATCTCTAAAATACAAAAACTAGGTGCAGTGGCACACGCTTGTCATCCCAGGAGGCTGACGCATGAGAATCACTTGAGCCTGAGAGGCGGAGGTTGCAGTGAGCAGAGATCGCACCACTGCACTCCAGCCTGGGCAACAGCAAGACTGAAGAAAAAGATGCATGTGAGTGTCCATAGAAGCTTTATTTGTAATAGCAAAGCTGGAAACATTTCAAATGTTTATCAGTATGTGAATAGATAAAGGAATTGGGGTATCTCCATACAACTGAATACACTACACGTAAAATTATTGATACATGTTAAAACATGGATGGATCTCAAAAATGATCACACGGAGTAAAAGAAGCCAACTAAGAAAGGAGCATACTGTGTGATTCTATTTATATAAAATTCTAGAAAATGCAAATTAATGTATAGTGACAGAAAGTAGACCAGTGGTGCTTGGGGATAGGGGAGGGAAGAGCAAAGACAGGAAGGGATGGAAGGAGGGGGTGGCCAAGGGGCACCAGGAGACTTCTGTCAGTGTTAAATTATCTTGATTTCAGTGATGGTTTCATGGGTATATTACATATGTTGTAACTGATCAAATCGTATACTTTAAATATAGACAGTTATTGCATATCAATTATACTTCAACAAGCCTATTTGAGAAAATAAAACTAGATAATACAATCTCGCATAATTTGATCGGAAAGGCTGGGTGTGTGATGGCTCATGCCTGTAATCCCAGCACTTTGGCAGGCCTAGGTGGGTGGATCACTTGAGGTCAGGAGTTTGAGACCAGCCTGGCCAACATGGAGAAGGCCAGTCTCTACTAAAACTCCAAAAAAAAAAAAATTAGCCAGGTGGGGTGGCAGGCACCCATAATCTCAGCTATTTGGGAGAATCACTTGAACCCAGAAGGCGAAGGCTGCAGTGACCCGAGATTGTGCCACTGCACTCCAGCCGAGGCAAAAGAGAGAGAGAAAGAGAAAGAATATATTATGTATAATATGCATATTAGACTGTCAACCCTTTTGATATTATAGGATCTCCTCTCTTCCCTTAGGCTATTTTAAATAATAGACTGACCAACATGGTGAAACCCATTCTCTACTAAAAATATAAAATTAGCCAAGTGTGGTGGGATGTGCCTGTAATCCCAGCTACTCCGGAGGGTCAGGCAGGAGAATCGCTTGAACCAGTCGAACCCAGGAAGTGGAGGTTACACCAAGCCAAAATCTCATCTTTGTGCTCCAGCCCACCCTCCCCTCCCCCACAAAAAAGCTATTTTTTTTTCCATTGACCTAACAATTAATTGGACTTTCTAGAGTACCAGCACTAGTTCTGGGTATAACACTTTTAAAAAAAAAAGTATAGGATAAGGAGAGAGCAAAAAATTGTAAAGAAGTAAAATTCGAGGCCGGGCACAGTGGCTCTCGCCTGTAATCCCAGCACTTTGGGAGGCTGAGGCGGGCGGATCAAGAGGATCAAGACCACCATCCTGGCTAACATGGTAAAACCCCGTCTCCACTAAGAATACAAAAAAATTAGCCGGGTGTGGTGGCACATGCCTGTAGTTCCAGCTATTCGAGAGGCTGAGTTAGGAGAATCGCTTGAACCCAGGAGGCGGAAGTTGCAGTGAGCCGAGATCTCACCACTGCACTCCAAGCTGGGCGCGGCAGAGCAAGACTGTCAAAAAAAATAAAAAAATAAATTAAAAAGTGAAATTTGAAAGAAAGACTAAAGGAATTTAGAGAAAAATTTAGAGCTGGGGTAAAGTTGAGGGGTGCTAGAGTTTAATTCCAATGTTAGGTGAAGGACTGAACCCCATTCTTAAAAATCAAGTCCAAGAGTTCCTGCTCTCCGTTAGAAAGAAAGAGAAGCCACAATCTGGATTTCTTCTGATAATAAGAACATTTTTCTTAGCCGGCCCGGTGGCTCATGCCTGTAATCCCAGCACTTTGGGAGGCCAAGGTGGGTGGATCACCTGAGGTCGGGAGTTTGAGACCAGTTTGGCCAACATGGTGAAACCCTGTCTCTGATAAAAATACAAAAATTAGCCAGGCATGGTGGTTTATGTCTGTAATCCCAGATACTCGGAGGCTGAGGCAGGAGAATCGCTTGAACCTGGGAGGCAGAGGTTGCAGTGAGCAGAGACTGCACCATTGCACTCCAGCCTGGGCAACAAGAACCAAACTCCATCTCAAAAACAAACAAACAAAAAAAAATATTTTTTTCAATTCTCTGTCTGGTTGTACACTATGATTCTACATTTCAACGTTTTAAAAATAAGGCCGGGCATGGTGGCTCACGCCTGTAATCCTAACACTTTGGGAGAACGAGGTGGGTGGATTGCCTGAGCTCAGGAGTTCGAGACCCGCCCAGGGAACACGGTGAAACCCCGTCTCTAACAAAAATACAAAAAATTAGCCGAGCGTGGCAGCGTGCACCTGTAATCCCAGCTACTCGGGAGGATGAGACAGGAGAATCACTTGAACCCACGAGGGGGAGGCTGCAGTGAGCCAAGATCATACCATTGCACTCCAGCCTGAATGACAGAGTGAGATTCCAACTTAAAAAATAATAATAATATAAAAATAATAGATTTATCTGAAATGTGTCTTGGGGTACAGAGGGGAAGTAGGGGGGATGATAGAAGTGATGGTCAGGCCTCCCAAAGTCCTTTCAGCTATATTAAGCTATTAAGAGTTTCTAAATGGGCAAGAGTTGAAAGCATTTTTCTCTAGTGTTTAAAATACACACACTGATGAACTTCTCCATGTTCACACACACTTAATAAACAACGTCGTCTTTAGGATTATCAAAAGTAAAATGTCTCCCAAGACGTGTCATATTTATTGGTCCTAATACAATTTTGCTTTTTATCATACACTATGTATGTGCCCACTGTTTACTAAATATCATCTGTTTTCAATATCATTCATATCTATGGCTCAAATCATGTTTTGAATACTTAAATTCTGTTTGGTACAGGATCGATATTTTCTCATTTTGTAACATTGTTTATTACGAATACCACAACGTGCTTTCATCCAAAGGGCTGCTAAACTTTGTTCAACTGTGGTTGCACCCGATGACTCATAAGCTTCTTTTTTTTTTTTCTCAATTCAATTCAACAACATCTGGTAGCTTATATAAGGAGAGAGGATGCTCTTTATAATCGGTGATTTTTCTGGACAACGTGTTTCCACAATTGGCAGCCTTCCATTTTACCCTGAGTTATTGCTCTCTTCATAGAGTCTAATATTGGCATCTTAATTTTTTTTCCTAGAGATAAACATGTGTGGGAATTTGGTCTAATATTGCACCATAAACTTTTACAGCAATTAGTTCCTAAGTCTCTTCTATTAATTTGTTTTGAATTGGTCCAACCTTGAAAAAAAAAAACTAAAAATAAATGTGAACAAATTAAAAGAAACAAGATATCAGTCTTATGCACTTCCTATGTAAGATGTTTTTTCTTTTAGGGCGTTTTATATTATGAAATCTTTGTAGTCTTTGATAACCACTAAAAAGAAGATAAGGATCAGAGATTGCAAAATGGATCTCTAGATACGCTATTCTTTTCCACCCAGATGTTTTCACATCCTTTCTGACTCACAGTCCTTCAGACAGAGATGAACTATGCATAATATTCACACGACTAAAGATTCGTGAAACGTGTCCCTGCATTTCCTTGATGTTCTTACTTTAGTTTAGTCTTTTATTCATCTTTAAAGTGGAAGTGGGGGAAAATAAGCCTGCTGTCTGCAAAGGAGTTATAAACACTTAAGAGTCCTTTAAAATGTTTCTACCCTTGCTTCTTCAGACAGTAAAAGAATAACGTTCATGAGGACACATGGACACAGTGAGGGGAACATCACACACTAGGGCCTGTCGGGGGGGACAAGGGGAGGGACAGGATTAGGACAAATACCTAATACATGCGGGGCTTGAAATCTAGATGATGGGTTGATAGGTGCAGCAAACCACCATGGCACACGTATACCTGTGTAACAAACCTGCACGTTCTGCACATGTATCCAAGAACTTAAAGAAAAAAATCAGAAAAAAAGAAGAATGTTCATTCGAGCCACTTATCCTTCAGGTGTTTGCATTCCTATTTTGCTTGGAAAAAATACCCCCAAGAGTTAAAAAACAAAATACACTGCAATCAAACTGGCTGACAACAAGATAATAATCGGCTCCAAATACTTAAAAGCATCAAAATGAATTTTAGAAAAAAGATGTTGATACCTCATATAGGATGGTTATCAATTGATAATAGTTAATAATGATTCTAAATAAGGTGTTCAACAAAAGCTATTTTATACTTATCTTTGCATGAAACTATTTTAGCTTTCTAATAAATGGATGGGGCTTACTTGAATATTTGATAGTTTGGAGGATTTTAATAAGTGTAATATTTCTACTTCCTCTTTCAACCTTCATTCCATAATATTCATTAAAGACTAAATCCTGTTATTAAGCCCAAGAAAAACAATTTGGGTTAAAACAATGTCTTTTGAAGAAAAATCATATACACTTGAAATGTTTCCAGCAAAATTCTTTGAGGTCTTGGCATAGTTTCAAAAGTTGCTAATGTTTCAAAGGGTCACCAGTATCTTTCCTCCTGCATTTTTATTCCTCACTGAAACCTTCAATACACTCCTTCTCTAGTTAACACAGCACTGTCTCAGTATAAGAAATCACTATTTCCTCGCCCATCTATGTTCATAGCAGCACTATTCTCAATAGCCAAGAGGCAGACGCAATCCAGTTGTCCATCCACAGGTGACTGGATAAGCAAAATGTGGTATATACATTCAGTGGAGTATCATTCAGCCTCAAACGGGAAGGAAATTCTGTGACATGCTGCAACGTGGATGAACCCTGAACCTTAAGGACATTATGCTAAGTGAAATAAGCCAGTCACAAAAAGACAAATACTATATGAGTCCACTCTTATGAGTAGTAGGTAAACTTACAGAAACCAGAAACTTACAGAAAACAGAAACCCTAACCCTAACCCTAACCAGAATGCAATTGCCAGAGATTGGCAGGAGGGGAGAAGGAAATGAGTTGTTCAATGGGTATAGAGCAAGATTGTCCAACCCAAACCCACAGCCCTAGGAGCCCCAAGCAGCCCAACACAAATTTGTAAACCTTCTTAAAACATTGTGAGATTTCTTTTTGTATGTGATTTTTTTTTTTTTTAGCTCATCAGCTATAGTTTGTTTTAGTGTATTTTATGTGTGGCCCAAAACAATTTTTCTTCTTCCAGTGTGGCCCAGGGAAGTCCAAAGATCAGATACCCCTGGTATAGAGTTTCAGTTTTGCAAGACGAAAAAGTTCTAGAGATCTGTTGCACAGTAACGTGAAATACTTAACACTACTGAATGGTGCACTTAAAGATAGTTGAGATGATATCCTTCATGTTCTGAGTTTTTTACTACAATTATAAGTATATAAATATATAAGAAATTACTATTTACTCAGAGAGGCTTTCCCACTGTGGTAAGAAAGGAATGGAAACCTGTTGTCTCATGCATAGTATCTTAAAAATAGCGCATGCATCCATTTTTCCTTTCCTAAGCTTCATAGAGATTAATTTTTCCTGTCAAAACTTGATTTTTTGTTTTGTTTTGTTTTGTTTTGAGACAGAGTCGTGCTCTGTCACCCAAGCTGGAATGCAGAGGCGTGATCTCAACTCCCTGCAGCCTCTGCCTCCTGGGTTCAAGCGATTCTCACGCTTCAGCCTCCTGAGTACCTGAGATTACAGGCACCCACCACCATACTCAGCTAATTTTTGTATTTTTAGTAGAGAGAGGTTTCACTATGTTGGCCAGACTGGTCTCAAACTCCTGGCCTCAATTGATCCGCCTGCCTCGGCCTCCCAAAGTGCTGAGATTACAGGTGTGAGCCACCAAGCCAGTCATTGATTGGGTTATAGAATTTCTCAGCTTTCAGGTAGGAGAATTTTTTAAATTGAAATTTGAAAGGAATTAAGCACTATATTTCTTTAAAGCATATTGAAAATTGCAATTAACTCATACCCACGCTCATCTGGGGGACTATTAATTCTTATCAAATGGGATGGAGGATTCGTTTTTGGTTAAAGAGGAAAGCACGGGGAAAGAAGGGGATACATATGTGGTACAGGCTGAATATTCTTTATGTGAAATGCCTGGGGCCAGAAGTGTTTGCGATTTCATGTGCATAATGAGATCTGCACATACACAATGAGTTGGGACCCAAGGCAAAACACAAAATCCATTTATGTTTTGCATACATCTTATACACATAATCTGAAGGTAATTTTATACAATATTTGAAATACTTTTGTGCATTAGACAAAGTCTGTATTAAGTATTTATGTGTGGAGTAATTTCAGTGCTCAAATAGCTCTGAATTTTGGAGCATTTCAGAATTTCAGATCAGGAAGGCACGACCTGTATAAAAAAACAAAGTATCTACTATTATTCTTACTTCTCTGCTCCTCTCTCTTGCTCAGCCAATGCTGTGGTCCATTTGTGTTATGTGGGTGTTTAAGGCAGAGGCAAAGTGACTAAAGTCTCTGTTTCAAATGCTCCCACATGCAGCATTTAAGAATCTGGCATTTAACTCATTTTCTAACCTGCTAGTGGTACACACAGACTTTAGGAAGCTGAATAGATCCTTTTCTGCACTGGAGTCTGTGAGAAGGTTGGAGGCAGGAAGGCTGAAATTGACCTTCATCAATTATTTTCTACCCTCACTCCACACCCTCCCTGGGGTCTCTTTCCTAAGTTTCATTTTTTGTGGGGAAGGGGATGGTTTCTCCACTTCGCAAATGAAAGAAATATTTCGTGAGGTATTAGTTCATCGTTTCTTTGGGTTTATGTAGGTCTCCTAACAGAGTTCCAAAAAGTACCATTGTCCCCACTGATCCTCAGTTTTGCTTTCTGCAGTTTCATTACCCACAGTCAACAGTGATACAAAATATTAAATAGAAAATTCTAGAAATCAACAATTGGTAAATTTTAAATTGCATGTTGTTCTGAGTAGTGTGGTGAGATCTTGCACTGCCCTGCTCCATCCCGCCTGGGATGTGAATCACCCCTTTGTCTAGTGTACCCTGAGTTATAGATGTCACCTGCCCCTGAGTCACTCAGTAGCCATGTCATCTCAGTTATCAGATCAGTGATGAAGAAATCACAGTGCTTGTGTTCAAGTCACCCTCACTGTACTTAATAATTGCCCCAAGGTGCAAAAGTGGTGATGCTGGCATATTATAATTGCCCTACGTTTAATTATTGTTGTTCATCTCATATGTGCCTAATTTATAAATTAAACTTTATTGTAACTATCTATGTATAGGAAAAAATAGAATATATACAGGATTTGGTACTATCCAAGGTTTTAGGCATCCACTGAGATAGTCTTGGAATGCATCCTTTGGAGCTAAGGCAGACTACTGGATAGACCCTTTCTTCTTCTTCTTCTTCTTTTTTTTTTTTTTTTTTTTAAGAAATGGTGTCTTGCTCTGCCACCTAGCAGGCTGGAGTGCAGATCATGGCTCACTGTAGCCTCAAACTCATGGACTCAAGCCATTTTCTTGCCTCAGCCTCTCGAATAGCTGGAACTATAGGCCCAAGCTACCACACTAATTTTTGAATTTTTTGTAGAGACAGGGCCTCACTATGTTGCCCAGGCTAGTCTCAAACTCCTGGCCACAAGTGATTCTCCCCACCTTGGCCTCCCAAAATGCTGGCATTATAACTATGAGCCATCTCACCTGACCTAGAGCTTCTCTTTGTGTCAGTTCAGTTTCATTCATTCATTTGACAAATATTTATTATTCAAGATATACTAGGCAGTGGTCCTTCACAATACAGTGCATGCCTGGCCAGACACGGTGGCTCATGCCTGTAATCCCAGCACTTTGGGAGGCAGAGGCAGGTGGACCATGAGGTCAGAAGTTCGAGACCAGCCTGGCCAACAAGGTGAAACCACGCCTTTACTAAAAATACAAAAAATTAGCTGGGCGTGGTGGTGCATACCTGTAATCCCAGCTATTCAGGAGGCTGAGGCAGGGGAATTGCTTGAATTAGGGAGGCAGAGGTTGCAGTGAGCTGAGATCACTGCATTGCACTCCAGCCTGGGTGATAGAGTGAGACTCAGTCTAAAAAAAAAAACAACAACAACAAAATACAGTGCATGTCTATTTAGTATGACTCTTTAGTATCCTGGATGTTAGCCCTTTAAAAATCATAAAGTATCTCAAAAATGACTCTAGATTTAAATTGAATGATGATTTTTTTTTGAGAGATGGGTCTTGCTGTGTTGCTCAGGCTTAAGTGCAGTGGCGACTCGCAGGCATAACCACAGCCTCGAACTCCTGGTCTCAAGCAATCCTCCTGCCTCAGCCCCTTGAGTAGCTGGTAGTATAAGCGCCCAGCTTAAATGATGATCCTGACCATGAACTAGATATTAGATATATAATGAGGCATATTTTTAAAAATTACACAGATTCTTGCATCATTTATGGAAATAAACAAACCAGCCATCTTTTTAAGTGTGGTATTTCCCAAAGTACCCATGGCGGTGCTGACACAGCTTGCTCACAAGGAATCTACCCTGACCTTGAACGCTCACCCCTGTGACCCAGCTCTGGTCTAGGGCTCCCCTATACAGACCCCAGGACAGGCTACTGTTGGAGCAGCAGAAATATGCAAGGCCTCCAGCCTGGGCCTGCTGGGAGCTAGGGCTGGTGCCTCAGGGCATCCTGGCTGGCTGGCTGGTTTCCATCCATTTGCCTTGGCCCATGGACACTCCTGTCTGCTCACCTTCTGGACCTGAGCTCACCCCACAGCCTCGGGCTGCTGGCATTTCCAGTCTGCTCTGGCTTTGCACCCCATCTCCATGATCCACTGCTGCTCAAGCCCAAGCTTGACAGTCGTGACTAATGGGGGCAGGTCACCCTTTCAGCTCCAAGGTGATATCCCATCTACCACCCTCTAGCCTGTCTTACTCAAACAAAGGCATTTTCTTCTAATCCCCGGCAACCTCAGAGCGACTCCAACTGTACATTTGCTTCCTAAACTATAAAAACTAAATGAGAAAGAAGTTTCCTTTATATTCCTTAGAAATGAATGGGAGCAAATTTATTAGAAATCACCTTGCTGTTTCATCCAACCTCTTATCGTCTACGTATCAACACATCCTTTTACCTCTCTGGAACCCAAACTTAAAATGCAGGTGCTAAGCTAACCCACTCCAGCTAGCTCTCCTGGTATAATAACGCAAGGAGGAGGTTAAAAGCATAGTCTGTGCAGATAGTCAGGCCTGTGTTTGAGCTTTCTTTTTCTTTCTTTTATTTCTTCCTTCCTTCCTTTCTTTTTCTTTCTTTTTTATTTCTTTCTTTCTCTTTCTCTCTTTCCTTTTTTCTTCTTTTTCTTTCTTTTGTCTTTCTTTCTCTCTTTCTTTCTTTTTCTTTCTTTTCTTTTCTTTCTTTCTTAGGTGGGGGAGTGCAGTGGCATGATCAGGCTGGAGTGCAGTAGTGTGATCTCGACTCACTGCAACCTCCGCCTTCAAGGGCTCCGACAATCCACCCACCTCAGCCTCCTGAGTAGCTGGGGATAGAGGTGCATGCCACTTGCACTCAGCTAATTTTTTGTATTTTTGGTAGAGACAGGGTCTCACCATGTTGCCCAGCCTGGAAATTTACTAACTTTCAACCATGGACAAGTGGTTTAACCTCTCTGAACTTCCATTAAACAGAGATAATACCTACCTCATTGTGTTGTTTTGAGAGTTAAATGAGACACTACATGCGCAGTTCTTACCAAACAGTATTAAATAACACACATATAAAATATACAAATATGTAATTACATGTAAATGTTTAGTGCTTATATTTTTTTTAATATTCATCTCTGGATATCTTCTCCTTAATCTCAGTCCTTGCTACTTCAAAGCATACTTTAAGGAATAACTAAATGCTTCTGTGGCCAGGTGATATTTGCTAGAACCTTGTTTTTTTTCTTGTTTCATCAGGGTACAAAATTTTAGTTTTTAAAGTTACTTTTATCAAAACTATGGTTAAAATAGTTGTGGAGCTGCTCTAATTTGAACAGATGGCTTTTTTATTTTTTGGTATAAATTCTTTTGGCAATCATTTTCTGACCTGATTACAATAAAAATTTTCAAAAGAAGTTTGAGCTTGATGGCCAGGTGCAGTGGCTCACACCCATAATCCCAGCACTTTGGGAGGCCGAAGTAGGAGGATCGTCTGAGCTCAGGAGTTGGAGGCCAGCTGGGCAACATGGCAAAACCCTATCTCAAATTAAAAAAAGTTCCAGTTCCAGTTTTAACTCTTAGGTTTTTGTTTTGTGGGGTTTTTTTTCCCTGAGATATGGTCTCACTCTGTCACTTGAGTATACTGGCACAATCATAACTCACTGCAATCTCCGCCTCCAGGGCTCAAGCAATTCTCCCACCTCAGCCTCTCAAGTAGCTGGGACAACAGGCCTGTGCCCCCATCCTCAGCTAACTGGTTTTTATTAGAAACAGGGATCTCACTGTGTTGCCAAGTCTGGTCTCAAACTCTTGAGCTCAAGCAATCCTTCCCAGAGAGGCCAGGATTACAGGTGTGAGCTACAACACCCAGCCAGAATTTCCAGTTTTTAATCTGAAAACCAGAGTAATTCAGTAAATCATTTCTACACTGAGGGAAGAAACTATCCAAGAGGTATTCGTTTAGTGCCTCAAGTTCATGAACACTTTATAAGGCATCTTCCAAGTCAGGCACCAAAGGAGAAGGTGTGCCCACAGACAGGAGAACAGAGAGAATTGTAATGTCATCATAACTCTACTCTGTGATGTGAAAAGTTAGGACCTACCATGTTCCATCCTTCTTTTTCAATTAGAGGCAAAGACATGAAAGATTGAAGCCGACACTCAGAACTCAAGTGATTCTGACGGCTACACCATCAAGCTATAATTCCAGGTCCAGTGGATCCTTTCCAGGCCTTACTCTATTCATCTAAGAAACTCAGGAGAGGAGAGAGATCCAAGATGGCTGACTACTAGCAGCTCAGGATTGTAGCTCCCAGAGAAAGCGCACAGAACGAGAGGATGCCACACTTACAGATGAATTTTTGTTGCTCACAGACCAGGAGATTCCCAGCAGAGGAGCCCCACGGGTCGCCAGCGCAACTCTTGTGGCCGGCGTGGCGGTTTTGCCAGCTCCCTGGCGCGGCGGTTCTCGGTGCAGAGTAAACGGGACTGAGTCCCCTTTTGGTCGACGTTTGGAGCTCCGGGAAGGCAGATTCGCCTATTTACCTGATTGAACGAGGGATTCAAGAGGGAAGCCAGACTGGAGATTCCTGGACAGAAAAGCACCACGAATCTTAATGCCGCTGTTTTAGTCGGTGCAGTGGGTTGCTCAGATTTCAGCGTTGGGAATCAACAAGTTGGACGTCCACTCAGAGACCTAATTTGAAAGTTGGCAATTACAAGTGACAGGTGGATAAACTTACAATGTTGGGAAGAAACCAGCATAAAAAGGCTGAGAATACTCAAAATCAGAATGCCTCTCCTTCTACAGGGGATCATAGTTCCTCATCAACAAGGGAACAAGGCCTGATGGAGAACGAGTGTGATCCATTAACAGAATTAGGCTTTAGAAGGTGGATAATAAGAAACTTTTCTGAGCTAAAAGAACATGTTCTAGCCCAATG
>CAUYLG010022287.1:0-11350 GCA_963573385.1 Cacajao melanocephalus
ACTCCATCTCAAAAAAAAAAAAAAAAAAAAAAAAAGAAATCCAGTATGAAATCTTACATAATACAGATGCTTACAAAAAGAGAAAAAAGCACCAAAGAATAGTCAAGGCTATGAAAGATAATTAGATAACTATTACCAGAGAATAAACTACATCCTTGCTCTCAGCTTTTAATCACTTTAATTAGAAATTCCTGAGTCATATGGGAAAGGTAGCTGCCCCTGTTCTACTTTGAAAACCCCAAAACATGTCATTGTAATAAGTAAAGCCACTGATTAAAAGGTAAAATGTCTGTCAGTCTTCTGAACTGCTTCTTTGTTAGGGCTACCATAAGAAACATCACAGCCTGATGGCTTAAACAACAGAAATGTATTTTCCCACAGTTCTGGAGGCTAGAAGCCCACAATCAAGGTGTCAGCAGGGTTGGTTCCTTCTTCGGGCTGTGAGGGAAGCATCTGTTCTTTCCTCACCTTGGCTTATAGGTGGCAGTCCTCCTCCTATGTCTCCTCACATAGTCTTCCTCTGTGCATCTCTCTCTGCCCATGTTTCCCCTTTTTATAAAGATACCAGTTACATTGGATTAGGGCTCACCCCAATGACCTCCTTTTAACTTCATGACCTCTTTAACGAACCTACCTCCAACTAAGGTCACATTCCAAGATATGAGGGGTTGGCGCTTCAACATATGAACTTCGCAGGGGACACAATTCAACCCCACAAACTTAGAAACCCTTTAAGTCTCAGACCAAAGAGTACGTACTCACTATGATAGTCATTTTATCCTTTTTAAAGCCTTTTTATTGGAAAATATAATATTCAGAAAATGCTAAGACATCAATCTACAGCATAACAAATAAATATAAAGGAAACACCTACATAACCACCATCCAGGTAAAAAAATAGAGCAGTGTCAGCAGCCTGGGACCCCTGTATGCCCTTTCCTGGTCATGCGCCCCTCCCTCCTCCAGGTCTCACTATCATTACTTTAAGGAAAATGACTTTCTTTTCTTTCTTTCATAGTTTTACCACTTTTAAATGTATCCCAAACACGATACAGTTTGGTTTTTGAACTGCATGTGAGCCGAACAATATTGTAATACATTATTTAGGGTCATCTTTCACTCAAGATGTTTGTAAGATTCATCCATGTAATTACATTTTTAAATGGTTTCAAAGAATATTCCATTAACCTAAATTCAACTTAGCAGGTCAACACTACATTTTCTGATATTTGCCAGTCTTGCTCTTAATCTCCCCACATCCTTCAATGTCTACATCAAAGTCGTATCTACACATTGAAACTACTATGACTACAACTGACTTTTATAGTTTTTATCTTATAAAAAGCATTTTTTGTTGAAAGCTCCTACATAGACAGATTATAATATCAGCAGTTTTCTTCAGCAATGCCTCCACAGGTATTTTCCCAGAAAAACTGAAAAAGAAATGATACACATAGCAAAGTATATTAACCGATCGACCTCATATGTTTCAGGCAATGCAATAGTATTCTAAGCTGAACTGGCTTGTAGTCCCTTTCTCCCAAGGTGTATAAATGGCAAGCCAAAGATGTAAGAGAGCATGATTCAGTGGTTGGAGGGGACAGGCATTTGCAGGGTCTGGCTGACAAGCTTCACTGACGAACACAGAACCTTCAGTGTAACCTGCCAGACTACACTGACCTTAGAGGCTTGCCCAATTCTTGTTGGATTTTCAATAGTCAGAAAGTATTTGCTTCTTGATCGATTCAACTTGAGATTTCCACATTACTATGACCTTGCCTACACAGGCTGGAATCAGACACTAGTTTGGTTAACTTATCTATCAGCCATGTGGAGGTAGACTGACTGACTCTCTTTCACTTCATATTCTAAGCTTGGGCTCTAATTCCTGCTTAGAAGTCTCCATTCAGTCTTAATTTCCTAGTCCTGATGATGAGCTGTATTTTCTGATTATAATTTAAATACAAGTTCAAACAGTGATGTGACTCCTCTACAAAATGAATCACAGTTGGGAAGTTGTTTTCTCTGTCATTCCAGATATATCTCTTTGAAGTAGAAATGAACTAAGTAAAAAGAAAGAAAATAAAAAAGAATTGGCCAGGTGCGGTAGCTCATGCCTGTAATCCCAGCACTTCGAGAGGCTGAGGCGGGTGGATCACAAGGTCTGGAGTTCAAGACCAGCCTGGCCAACATGGTGAAACTCCAACTCTACTAAAAATACAAAAAAAAAATTAGTCGGGCATGGTGGCGAGCACCTGTAGTCCCAGCTACTCGGGAGCCTGAGGCGGAAAAATTGCTTGAACCCGGGAGGCAGAGGTTGCAGTGAGCCAAGATCAGGCCACTGTACTCCAGCTGGGGCAACCCAGTGAGACTGCGTAGTGAAAAAAAAAAAAATTAAGAAACATTAAATTTTCATTTTCATTGAAAACGCTTTAAGAAAACAGCTTTTCCTTTTAAAATTACTATTACTTTTTAGTCTCTATAAATATTACTAGGAATAAAGTGAAAGCTACCCTTATTTCTAATACTCAGAGACATTTTGCCATATATCCTTCCAGACTTTTCTTTTCTATTCATAAATACAGAAATACACAGGTAAATGGATAACAAAAATGAGAACACGTTATAAATGCTGTTTTGTTACTACCTTTATTGCCTGAAAAATATATTGCAGAGACCACCTTGAGGCAATACATTTTTCCTTATAGTGTCATTTTAAATGGCAAAATAGAATTCTATTGTAAGAATGTACTATAATTGATTAGGCATCTATTTAAATAACCTCTTTCAGGAAGATATATACATGATTAATGAGAACATCCAATTCTTATCTTCTGCCTTAGTTCGTTGTAACTTAAGACCAAATACCGTGGAAGAACCTTAGTTACAACCAAGAAGATTAATGACTAAAAAAGAATTTCTAACAAGATCAATAAAGATTTCAAATATTTCATGCCTCATTGCTAGCATGTACACAAGACAGTGCCAAGCATTCAAACTTCCAGTTAACATGAAATCGAAGTGTTTGTTTTTTTGTCCAGTAAAAATTCCACTGCCTCCAATGGCAACTAAGAAGTTCAATGAAATCCAAATGTTCCTCTCATCTCCATCACAACAGACCAGATAAATAGCTGTATAGGCTACCTAAGTTTAGAAGAAGCCTTAGAATGCAATACTTCAAGGACCAAAAAAATAAAAGTTTCACAATGAAAACAGCCTAAGAGACATACCCACTTCATTTTATCAGGAAGAAACACAATCACTCTTACGGCCAAAGACAGGGGCAGGAGAAAGTTAAGTGAAAAGAAATAGTAAGTAGATACTCTTTTTCGAAAACATTTGTATGAGACCTTAAAAGACCACAAAAATGTCAAGCTACTGTTAAAAAGTGACAGACTATAAAAAACACAACTATTTTGAATCACTCCACTCTAGAAAATGGAAAGACTGATATTCATAGACACAACCTAGCAGAACTTGGCTTTTGTTTACTATATTCCAGATAATAATTCAAAACACACAAATGTCTGGATTTAATATGCTTCTTTATACAGGGATAACATAATTTTTCCCCTGCACATATTACATAAAGAAGGATTTAACATATCTGCAGTGCTATAGTTTCAGATCATCTAAATGTAGCATCTGATAACTTTGTTTAAATGGTAAACATGACTATTAATTTCTGTTAAGCTTAGATGTACAATAATTACTCCCTGATTTGAAAGAGAACCAATATGAATTGAAAATTATACCAAATTTTGAGGAAACAATAATATTCAGTCATGTGTTCTTTTCATATGCCTCTGTGATCTGTCTTCAGGATCCAAATTTGCCTGGCGCTCTCCTCTCCAAGGTCATCAGCTGACTTCCTTCATACGCAATACTTCTTCATTTCATTTTCATAGCATTTCTTACTGTCAACTATCACTTCCCCAGCCTTCATGACAACACGCCATCCTGAATCACTTCTCACCCTTCTCTTCTTAACTGGTTAATTCAAACATTACCCAGACCCTATTAAGACAGTGCCACAGGACTAGGTCCTATAGGTAAAGAGAAAACAAGGCATGACCTGTCCTTGAGAAGAGAGATGCAGGAAACTAGTATTTCAACCCAAAATGATAAGAATTATAATGCATGGCCAAGTTGACAACAGAGTACCAGGGAGAAATATTTAAGTCATAAATCAAACCTAAAGATTTGTGGTCAAAGAAAGCGTCTTAAAGGCTGTGCAGCTCACCCAATCAGGTTTGTGTCAGAAGACATTTATATTCTCCCAACAAAGTGACCCTCAGGCCCTTGGCTGCCTGGAAAGCCTTCTAAATTTTCTCCTGGCAGCTTTCTGGTCCACTTTCATGACACCTGTTTCTTACTTTCCCCATTCTCCTCAAAATTTCCACACAGCCTTTATCTGTCTCACTCACAGAAGATGACCTAGCCTCCATCTTCAGAGAAAACAGAGATATATTCATAGTCCATTAGCAGAAAAGCCTTACTATTAAAAGAAAAAGTGCAGAGTCAGGAGCATGGTACAAAACAGTGCTTTCATTGTTTCCTAAATCACCAGCTCAACTCCTCACATAACCACCTTGAGAGGGCAGGGAAGTCCTTCCTCTCTCCCTCTCTCTATGGTTCCTTAAGGTAAGTGTCTTACCTCCTCTTCCTGAGCCTGAGGCTTCCTCTCATCTTTCTCTGTGGCTGGCCAAGCATCTCCACCATTTGGTTCCATTAGATTTTTCTTTCGTGTAAAGGGTAGAGGCCAGAATGGCAGTGACAGGGTGAATCCTTCCTCTTCAGCGAATCAGGAGAAAAGAACTTCCAGATCTGGCCTCAAAATATCTCCAGCATTAAGGAAGTCTCTAGCAAAATGAAATCCCTCTCAGCATAACCCTAGAACCCAGAAAGTCTCCAAATCTCTATCCCACCCAATAAAACTGTTTCCATTTCCTAGTCTGGATAAGGCCCCAAGGGGAGACAATTGTGCCCCAAGTCTCAGAAAAGGTGGGTGAGTAGGGCCTAAGGGAAAAATATCCCATCCTTTCTCACAGGCTTTTGTGTTTTACTATAACTGCTTTCTAGGAATCAAATTTAAATAAGCTAGAGGCCAATAAATTATTTTTGCTAGTCACAAGAAAATGTATTTCACCTGCAATTGCTCTTCTTCAGAAACACCGTTTTGTTTGAATTCCACCCAACAGTGTGCATTACATGGAGTGATTTTCTACATCTGGAAGAGGTTTTGGAACCAAATTAACTAAAGTCGCAGGTTAACCAATAAAGGCAAAAACTTGTCTATAACTTCCCTGTAACCTGTGAGTACTTGGAACTGAGACTCTTTCAAGTTCATTCATTCATTCATCAAATATACATGGAGCACCAGATACTGTGCTAGGCCCTGGACACACAGTAGAGAATAAAACAGATACACATGCCACTGCTTAGAGACTACTGAGGAGACAGATAATAAGCAAGTAAGCAGAGCATTACAAATGGTAATAAGTGTTTGCATTACACCCTTCAACCAAATTATACTTCCAAGCACTACCCCAGTGCCATCAGGCTCCTCAGCAGGATGAAGCAGTGACCAAGAAAACATGGTAGAAAATTGCAGCAATTTGTTGGTCTAGGAAACATCTGCATTTAAACTCTGATTTGAAGAACAGTTTGGAGAAGTCTTCAGGCCAGTGGCTCACCAGACCAAAGGAGGCTTCTTATAAAATTTTATATTCAATCAAACTGATGCTCCACATACCAGGTAAGTTTCTAACCTAAAACACTATTAACTTGAGCCATCAGTAATAGCCAATCCACACAAGCCTCAAAGCATATTTATATGCTAGTGTCACTTCCACCTAACCAATAAAAAACTCTTCAGTCAGTAAACTTGACATCTCACTCAAACAAAATAATCCAGCCCCAAGTGGCACAGAAGCCAAGAGATTGTTTTCCAGGGAGGGTATCTCCCTGATATCTAAGATAGGGCTGGAGGGATTTTTTTTTAAAGATTTCTGAATTATAATGGCAAGAAACAAACAACTCGTGATTTATGTTCACTGGCTCATCATCTTATTGATGTTTTCACAGTCCTGGAATCTTGACAAATGGCTCAATGACCTACAAAAAAACTGAAGAAACATCTACTAACTAAAACTCATCTGAAGCCCTGAGATCTTAATCAAGGAATAAGGAGGATGGTCAAATAGCAGAATTTTCTCCACCTAGCCAAAATATGTGCCCCACCTTCCAGAAACTAGGCTTTGCACACAAAGGGGAGGAAACTACTCCCTCAACCTGCTTTCTAAAGTCACTGAGAACTTCCCCTATATCTTAGTTAGTCTGTTCTTGTACCAATTCCACTTTAATTTCCACCAGCTTCACTTTCCAGCATGCAACGGGTCTGGGGCTTTGATCACAAATATTAAGTCAATCATCAGGGAAGTTTAGCCTAGAAGAATGAATAGCAGTATGCTGCGCAGTGTGCAAAATTGTTGGCTTGGAAAATACTTGTGTTTCCACAACATTAAAGAACCAATTCCCACCCTCATAAAAGGACCTGAACAAGAGACCAAAAAATCCCTGCAATGGACAACAGATCCACAGCCAATAAAGGCCAAGATAAAGCACAGTTAGGTCCAGACTGTGCACAGCACTTTGCCCTCCAATTTAAAAGGCCAAAGGAAGACTGTCAAACCTTCAATATCACCCAAAATAGAGACACCAAGAATAAGGATAAATGTGGCCTAGAATAGAAATGAACAGATTTCCCCCGAAGTAAGACTAAATAAGGAAGAAAAATCAAGGCTTTTTTTTTTTCTGTTTGGACTGCTATCACAAATACCATAAACTGGGTAGATTATAAACAACAGAAACATATTTATCACCACTGTGGAGGCTGGGAGGTGCAAGATCAAGTCCAAGATCAAGCAGGCAGATTTGGTGTCTGGTAAGGGCACCTTTCTAATTCACAGGGCTCCTTCTTGCAGTGTCCTTACGTGATGGAAGGGACAAGGCAGTTGTACGGGGCCTGTTTTGTAAGGTTGCTCATCCTATTCATGAGGGCTCCACTGTCATGACCTAATCACCTGCCAAAGACCACCTCCTAATACCATCACACTGGAGGTTAGGTTTCAACATATGAATTTGGCAAAGGTGGGGACAGACACAAACATTCAGTTCATAGCACATGAGTCCTACCAAAACATCTTACTGCATAAAAGACACAAGTGATATATAAAATTTTACTTTAAGATAAAAGTACACTTCAGAAAAATGAGAAAAGAAAAATTTATTCAACAAAAGGTTCAGTGACTATGATTAACTGCTTGGAAAAAAATATCTGTAAGCCCCATAAAAACAAACTCCAAAGGTATTAAAGAGTTAAGTATTTTTAAAAAGAAAAGACAGTATAATCTACTTTGAGTATCCTCCTTAAATGACATTAGTGGTTTTCCATTGCTCTTACAACAAAATATCAAAATCCATAACAAGACTTACAAGTCCCCACTTGATCTAGCTTCAAAATTCCTTTCCAGCCATATCTTGGCATATCTTGCTTTATCTTGCTTGATTTCTGTGCTTCAGCCACAGTGGTGTCTGCCAGGCCTGCAATGCCTTTTTCCACCACCTCCTTATGTGATTTAACTACAATCTTCCGTCCAAACCACTTCTACTGCAGATCCCTCCCAGACCTCCCCAAGCAGGTCAGTTACCCTGAGTAGACATTTTTATTTTACTATTTACCTCTCCTTCATAATACTTAGCACAGTTTTAATTTTATTTGTGCAAATTTAAAAGAAATTAAGGCCTATTTTCTTCTTTTTGCAGCTTCACTGAGGTATAATTGACAAAGAAAATTGTATATATTTAAAGAGTACAACATGATGTTTTGATATATGTAAGCACTATGAAATGATTACCAAAATCAAGCCAATTAACATGTCCATCACCTCACATAATTACCTTGTTTTTTTGTGGCAAGAATACTTAAGATCTACTGTCTTAGCAAATTGCAAATATACAATATATTATTATTCACTATAGTCACCATACTGTTCATTAAGTCTCCAGAATTTATTCATCTTATAACTAGAAGTGTGTACCCTTTGGCCAACATCTCCTGCTTTCTCCCATTCCTGACCCTTCTACCCTCTGTTTCTATGAGTTGACTTTCTTTAGATTCCATTTATAGATGAGATTATACAGTATTTATGTTTCTGTGCCTGGCATATTTCACTTAGTATCATGTACTTATTAAGGTCAATTTCCTGCTCGACTGAAGCTCCAAATGTGCAAGGTTTATTACTTTATGTCTGACAATTTTCTTAGCCCTGCTGTATAAGAGACACTCAATGAATATCTGTGAGATTAAAGTACGTGGATGAAGACATGAACTAAAATGCAGACGAGGTGTAATCTTTGAATAAAGATAGACATCCAAAGCATAACATAGAGGCAGAAACAACAAAGAAAAAGAAACTGTTACATTTGACTACCAAAAACTAAAAATCTCAATCAAAAATATTGTGAACAAACTTAAAGGCAAATTGAAAACTATGGAAAAATATTTGCAATATCACTGATTAAGAGTTGACAGCCTTGGGGTGGATCCAAGATGGCTGAATAGGAACAGCTCTGGAGTGCAGTTACCAGCAAGAACAACACAGAGGGTCAGTGAACACTGCATTTCCAAACGAGTTACTACTGCTCACAGACCAGGAGATTCCCGGGATGAAAAGTGCCACGAGTTCCCAGCATGGCTATTTCAGCTGGCGCAGCAGGTCTCCGCACAAAAACTCACAGAAATCTGGGCGGCTGTTTCAACTGGGACCTGGAATGCCTGGGAGACAGAGCCACCCATTCAACTGAAAAAAAGGGGGCTGAAACAGGGACCCAGGTGATCTGGCTCAGCTGGTCCCACCCCCACAAAGACCAGCAATCTGTAACACTCTGGACTGAGAATTTTGCAGAAAGCACAGCTGGACCAGGACGGTCCAGCTCTGTTGTAGGAAGGGCATTCTGCCATTACTGAGGCAGTCCGCTATTACTGAGGCAGACGGCCATTACCGAGGCAGTTCTAACTATATCTCTATTAACAGAACTGCAAGGAGGTTCACACAGCAGCTGGGCAGAGCCCACGGCAGCTCAGCAACGCCTCTGCTGGCAGACTGTGACTAGGCTACCTCCTTGCTGGGTAGGGCAGCTCCGAAAAAAGTTAGCAGCATGGCAGGAACTTATAAACAAAGCCCCACCTTCCCAGGACAGAGCACCTGGGAAAAAAGGTGATTATGAGTTCCTCTGCAGCAGACATAAACTTACCTGCCCAGCAGCTCTGAAGAAACAATAGAGCTCACAGCTCAGCACTTGAGCTCCTATAAGGGACAGACTGTCTCCTCAAGCGGCTACCTGACCCCCATATATCCAAAGACTCACCTCATAAAGGAGAGCTCAGGCTGACATCTGGCGGGTATCCTTCTGGGACAAAGATAACGGAAGAAGAAACTGGCAGCAACCCTTACTGTTCTGTAGCCGCCGCAGGAGATCCCCAGGCAAGCAGGGTCTGGAGGGGACCTCCAGCAGTCCTACAACAGAGAAGCCTGACAGTTAGAAGGAAAACTAAGAAACAGAAAGAAATAATTTCATCATCAACAAAAAGGATGTCCACTCAGAGATCCCATCCGAAAGTCACCAACTACAAAGACCACAGGTAGATAAGTCCAAAAAGACGAGAAAAAACCAGCACAAAAAGGATGAAAACACCCAAAACCAGAACGCCTCTCCTCCTCCAAGGGAACACAACTCATCACCAGCAAGGGAACAAAGCTGGATGGAGAATGAGCCTGATGAATTGACAGAAACAGGCTTCAGAAGGTGGATAATAACAAACTTCTCTGAGCTAAAAAAACATGGTCTAACCCAATGCATAGAAACTAAGAACCTTGAAAAAAGGTTTGACAAAATGCTAATGAGAATAAACAGCTTAGAGAAGAACATAAATGACTTAATGGAGCTGAAAAACACAACATCAGAACTTTGCGAAGCATACACAAGTTCCAATAGCCGAATCGACCAAGCAGAAGAAAGGATATCAGAGGTTGAAGATCAACTCAATGAAAAAAAATGAGACAGCAAGATTAGAGAAAAAGTGAAAAGAAATGAACAAAGCCTCCAAGAAACATGGCATTATGTGAAAAGACCTAATCTATGTTTGACAGGTGTACCTGAATGTGACAGAGAGAATGAATCCAAGCTGGAAAACACTCCTCAGGATATTATCCAGGAGAACTTCCCCAACCTAGCAAGGCAGGCCAATATTCAAGTCCAGGAAATACAAAGAACACCACAAAGATATTCCTCAAGAAGAGCAACCCCAAGGCACGTAATCGTCAGATTCACCAGGGTTGAAATGAAGGAGAAAATGCTAAGGGCAGCCAGAGAGAAAGGTCAGATTACCCACAAAGGGAAGCCCATCAGACTCACAGCAGATCTCTCAGCAGAAACCCTACACGCCAGCAGAGAGTGCGGGCCAATATTCAACATCCTTAAAGAAAAGAACTTTCAACCTAGAATTTCATATCCAGCCAAACTAAGCTTCATAAGCAAAGGAGAAATAAAATCCTTTATGAACAAGCAATTGTTCAGAGATTTCATCACCATCAGGCCTGCTTTACAAGAGCTCCTGAAACAGGCGCTAAACATAGACAGAAACAACCAGTACCAACCTCTCCAAAAACATACCAAATGGTAAAGAGCATCGACACAATGAAGAAACTGCATCAACTAATGGTCAAAACAGCCAGCTAGCATCAAAATGGCAGGATCAAATTCACACATAACAATATTAACCCTAAATGTAAATGGGCTAAACACCCCAGTCAAAAGACACAGACTGGCAAATTGGATAAAAAGCCAAAACCCATCAGTGTGCTGTATCCAGGAAACCCATCTCACATACAAGGATACATAAAGGCTCAAAATAAAGGGATGGAGGAAGCTTTACCAAGCAAATGGAGAGCAAAAAAAAGCAGGAGTTGCAATTCTTGTCTCTGATAAAATAGACTTCCAAGCAACAAAGATCAAAAGAGACAAAGAAGGACATTACACAATGGTAAAAGGATCAATGCAACAAGAAGAGCTAACAATCCTAAATATATATGCACCCAATACAGGAGCACCCAGATACATAAGGCAAGTTCTCAATGACTTACAAAGAGACTTAGACTCCCAGACAATAATAGTGGGAGACTTTAACAAGCCATTGTCAATATTAGATCAACGAGACAGAAAATCAACAAGGATATCCAGGACTTGAATTCAGACCTGGACCAAGCAAACCTAATAGACATTTACA
>CAUYLG010022288.1:0-12042 GCA_963573385.1 Cacajao melanocephalus
TGATCCACCCACCTTGGCCTCCCAAAGTGCTGGGATTACAAGTGTGAGCCACTGTGCCCAGCCTGGTTTTTGTTTTCTGTTTGAGACAGACTCTAGCTCTGTCATCCACGCTGGAATGCAATGGTGAGATCTTGGTTCAATGCAACCTCTACCTCCCAGATTCAAGCGATTTTCCTGCGTCAGCGTCCCAAGTAGCTGGGATTGCAAGTGTGCACCACCACAACCAGCCTAATTTTTATATTTTTAGTAGAGATAGGGTTTCATCACATTGGCCAAGCTGGTCTCCAACTCCTGATCTCCAGTGATCTGCCTGCCTCGGCCTCTCAAATTGCTGGGATTACAGGCGTGAGCTACCGTGCCCGGCCATTGGTTAGATAGGTTTCTAAATGAGACTATGTAGGCTATAGTAAGGCGTGCGGATTTTATTTTGAGAGTAAGCAAAGTAATGAAATAATTTAGTTTTTCCTTGGCTAATTAATAGCAGGGTGTGGCCACAGTAGAGGAAGAGAGGCCAGTGTGGCCTTCTCTATTTGCAACGTTGTGTCCCAAATCTCAGCTCCTCATCCACTGAGAATGGTACTGCACTGATTCCAGAAGAAACCAGTTCTGATATACCTACTTCTTAAGCATTTTTGTATTCAGAATATTTAAATTATGAGAGACAGATTAAACATGTATTTAGCATATTATAGCAATAACTAAATTTTTTTAGCAAACGTATCTACAGCTCATCAGAAATAGTTTGTGTTAGCTCTTTCCACATGCAACTCTCCACTTTAAGTACCTTCTGCAGACAACACAAAAATTGTTTCCAAAACATAAATTGTTTAATTTCATATATTGTTAATCTAGCTCTACTAAGCTAAATTCGCAATAAAAGGCTTCCACTTAAATTTTAATGCCACACTTAAGTCACTGTGTGAAAACCAAAAAACAATGGATCCAAAATATTATTTTACACATGCTTTTACAAGAAGCTGACTGTACTCCTCTAGAACTTCATAACTTGCATGGCACAGAGCAATTTTAAAATCAATTTGATTCACACTTTGTTCTTGGGAAGACCAGCTCTTTGTTTTCTGTCTTCTGATGATACACATAGTGCACATATAATGGGTGGAACATAAGAAGTAATGAAGAATAATGGAATTGTATCTCTTAAAACCAGTATCTCAACTCTTCCTGGAAAAACAGCAAAATAAAACAAGAAAACCTGCTTTGAAAATTGACCTTTTGGAAAAGAGCTTAGAATTGAAAATCGAAGTGAATTTCATCCAGCTATCTTTAGGTTTATGATCATCACATTCCTTATAATTTTTATGTTTTTCAAACATCTCTATTATTATATATTTTTCCATATAGTATATAACCAGATAATAATGTAAACAAATTTCTTTCTTTCTTTTTTTTTTTTTAAAGATGGGGTTTCACTATGATGGCCAGGCTGGTCTTGAACTCCTGCCCTAAGGTGATCCACCCACCTCGGCCTCTCAAAGTGCTAGGATTACAGGCGTGAGCCACCGCACCAGGCCCAAATTTCTTAATAAAAAAGCCAACTACATAAATGGAGGATGTCATTATTATATATCATCCTAGTCAAAACAAAATCACATAAAATCATACTTCTTTTGATAAAAAATGAATTCACAGTAGTAGCAAATGCTGTACACTAATTTTATTTTTTAAATGTTCTTCTTTTTACCCTTAATAAAGATTTGCCTTAAGAATAATAAAATAACTCATCAGGTTAAATATTTAAAAAGTGATTTGCCAACTACTTCACAAAGACAATACTTTGTGAAGAACCCTTACATTACCAAAAGCATTTTTAAGGGATATATAGCAAAAACAGACTGTGTCACATCTAAGTAACTTTAGATATTTTTAAATATTTCATTCATTTAAATTATTGTATATTTACTATCAGATAGGTTTTACAAATTTGAGTAATTCCAGATGACACACAATATGAATATTTATTACTACAGCAGACTATAACTGATATTGGAAGTCACTTTATAACATGGTTACAAGTACAAAACTCTAACTTCTATTTCTTCCCTTTAGGTAGTTTACCTGAAATAAAGATGCAAAGCCAGCAAATGGAGAGAAAAACAGGTTCTTGGTTTTGCTACATACATGATTTCTATAATCTCTAAATTGAATGCTTAGTTGCAGCTACGTCTTATCTCAAATACCTGCAGTAATTATCTCCTATGCTCAATGAATTTTTTTCATTTCTCAATTTGTCACTAACTACCCAGTTAATATGTTTTAGTTATAACTGGTCTCAAATAATTTTAAAAGACTTATATAATACTTAATGAATAATTTGTTGAAATAAATTTCCCTCTTGTTTCTAAAGAGGAAAACGTACCAATAGCCATTACTTTCTAAATCTAAAAGCTACAAACAGAAATCGCTTTGCAATTTTCATATATCTCCTTAGAAATTTTCTAGTTTCAAACATGTGAAATTTGTTTCTCTTACATAAACATCTTCGAAGATTACTGCTAAAAATGTAAACATCTTTTCCAACAAATACTTTCAATGCAATATAAACACATATTGCAAACAATGATTTAAACTAATTCCAAGAAACCAGGCTACTGGCATTCTAGGATTTTGCTAGTTAGAGGAACTAGCCCCAGATGGGAAAAGCATTCTTTGTTGTGTGAAGTCATTACAGTAAAAATAAGGCCCAGAGAGAAAAACTATGGGTTGTACATCTCAGAACTGCAACTTTACCACCTGGGCACTCTGCTGTCACCAAACAAAGGTCAAGCAGACCGCCATGCAATTTTGAGGTGGGGAAGGAAAATAATCCAGTCAGAATCCAAGCAGAAATTTAGTTCAATAAGCACCCATTTTGCCCTTCTGGAAACCATGTCAGGCAATGAGATATGAAGATAAATCATACATAGGCCCTTACTTGAGGAATTCCTAATCTAACTAATGTCATAGATATATTGTGACATGACAATAATTAGTATATGCAAGGTATAGTAAGATATAATTCCTATAAAATGGAAGTGGGGTGATAACCTCTCTTTTGAACATAAAAGAGAAGGATTCTCAGGAGCGACTGCTGAGTGAGCATGCACGTATTCACTCATTCATCAAATACTGATGGAACATTGTTATGCGTTGAATTGTGTCACTAAAAACATGTGTTGAAGTCTTAGCCCCTGGGATGTGTGAATGTGACCTTATTTGAAAATAGGGTCTTTGCAAATGTAACCAAGTTAAGTTGAGGTTATTAGGATCGGCCATATCCAATATGATTTATGTCCTTATGAGAAGAGGAAAAAATTTGCACACACACACAGGCATACAGGAAACAGAGCCACATGAAGACACTTCTCTAGAGGTTACAGAAGGAGCACAGCCCTGCCAACATTTAATTTTGGACTTCTGGCCTCTAGAACTGTGAGAGAATGCACTTCTGTTGTTTTAAGTCACTCTGTGTATGGTACTTTGCTATGGCAGGCCTAAGAAACTAATACAAGCATCTCCTATGAATAAGACACTGGGAATATTGCTCAGGTAACAGGGGTAAAAAGGACAAAGACTCTATCTTAAGTATGCTAATAGGTTGTTCTGTGCAACAAGAATAATATAAACAAAATTATGAACAGGTATTGTTTGTTGTGAGAGTTTTAAGTGATTTGATATTACCGTAGAAATAAAAAGCGGGATTAGCAGAAAGTTTAGCAGTGGACAGATTATTCTTAAAAATAGTTTGGGATTAATCCTGTTGATATGAGTTGTGGGTTGTAGTTTAAACTAGAAAAATGATATGTTTATACTTTTAACAGGCCACTCTGATATCAGCAATTTAATTGATTTGTTCTGGGTAATACCAGGATAGACCAGTTAGGAAGGCAGAGTAAGAGGTGAAACAAGAGAGAAAAGGAGAATCCGATTGGAGGCCATGAAACCAATGATGACTTTCAAGTCAAATGATTTTGATTAAGTCAACCACTGTAGAAGAGGCTACATGAAACCAGTATTTTAAAAAAGAATATTGTTTAAGACAGTGCACTAATAAAAGAAGAAAAATCTGCAAAAAAAAATAGTTTAAAAAAAGGTAAAAATTAGTCCTTCTATTTAGAAACCAAGGATCCAAGGACATAATGTAGAGGCAACATGAACACACACACACACACACACACACACACACACACACACACGCACTCACTCACTCTTTGAGTTGTTCCTGGTGTGGGAGCCAGAGACAAATCTCCATGTGAGAGCTGCCTGAATAACTAGACTAAGAAGCACGGCAGATTTGAGAGTCCAATTCAGGTGTCATACAAGAAAAAGAGGCTTCCACAAAGGGATTAATTTTAAGTCCTGATTTAACTGGACATTTGCAATTCACCATGACTTAAGATTTGTTTTTGACAAACTCATGATTTCTCAACCAACTGTATTAGAAAACCATTAAAATAAGCATAATAAATATGTCTCTTCTTGGCATTCTCTGACATTAAATCTAAGCAGTTTCTCTTGCTTTTTCTCCACAATTTAATCTAACAGGTGGATTTATGTGCTGTGAGTAATTAGGTGACTCTGGAAGAGGTAAGACCAGAACTTCGGTAAAAGTATGCCACCGCTATACTAAAGCGACTTTAGCCAGAATTCATAGCATTTGCTCTCCAGGTGTTCAGCAGTAGTGAAGTTATGCAGGACCATCAGTACATCGGGGCCTATGTTTCGGCTTGTTCCTGTTCAATGTCGTATTAATGATGCTAATAATAATGACAGCAATTAAAGTTTATTGAGCCCTTATGATGTACAAGGCTCCACGCTATAAGCTCAATTTATTAGGCAACAACCCTATAAAGTAGGACCTAATCTTATTCTCCTAGTAGAAAAGCAAATTTTGGAGAATGTAATTTTTTTCAAGTAGTGAATTAGAGATGTGAATACATTTTTAATTATTAGGTTATTACAGTCAATCAGAGATATCAAATGGCTGTGATATATACATATACAGAAGGTCTCCAATTTGATAGTTTGACTTACAATTTTATGGCTTTACAATGGTTTACTTAAACATAAGTCAAGGAGTATCTATGTGCACAGAATTTACATATATATATATATATATATATATATACACATACACACACACACATATATATGTATATTTATATGGGGGGAGAAGAGGAGGAGAAGAGGAGAGAGGAAGACAGAGGAGGAGAGAGGAAAGAAAGGGAGAGGAGAGGGAGAAAAGAGGGAGACACAAAACAAGGATAGGGAGGGAAAGGAAGGGAGGGTCAGGGAGACGAAGTGAGGCAAAGGGAGTATAGGGAGAGGAAAAGGAAGAAGAGGGAGAGAAAATAGTGCTGTCATTATATTTATGGACTTTTTTTTTTTTTTTTTTTTTTGAGACAGAGCCTCGCTCTGTAGCCCAGGCTGAAGTGCAGTGGCACGATCTCCGCTCACTATACCCTCCGCCTCCTGGGTTCAAGCGCACGCCACCACACCCGGCTAACTTCTGTATTTCTAGTAGAGATGGGGTTTCACTCAGGCTGGTGTTGAACTTTCTAACCTTGTGATCCACCTGCCTCAGCTTCCCAAAGTGCTGCGATTACAAGCATGAGCCACCGTGCCCAGCCTAAATTTATGGTTTCTTGACAAGATTCCCTAGACCCAGACCCATTTGTGCTGTTACCTGGGACAATTTACCTAATCCCTCCAGGCCTCAATTTTCTCAACCGTGAAATGGAAAAACGAAATAGTATGTACTTTTCAAAGAGTTGTGGGAAGATTAAGGCAGTTAAAACTGTGCATAGAAAGGATAAAGGAAGAAAGCACTACTTAGCCATCATCATTCTCCTTTTCATCAACATCATCATGATCATCATCATCGCTGTAAATGGTTACTCATTACTGCAGATATTTAAACAGAGGTTGCATAAATATAAGGCAAGGATTTTATAAAAAGGATTCACATGCTGGATAGGTAATTGGGTAAGATTATCATTATTCTGTGAGTTAGGTTTTGTGCTCATATAAGTCTAGGAAATACTACATAATATATTGCCTCCTTGGACTTTCAAAATTAATGTCAGGCATATTAAGGTCCTCAACTGTCAATGAAGCTATTAATCTTACTTTTTTTTTTTTTTTTTTTTTTTTTTGAGACAGAGTTTCACTCTTTTCGCCCAGGCTGGAGTACAGTGGCGCGATCTCGGCTCACTGTAACCTCCGCCTCCCAGGTTTAAGCGAGTCTCCTGCCTCAGCTTCCCAAATAGCAGGGCTGTTACAGGCGCTTGCCACCATGCCCAGCCTTTATCTTACTTTTAATCCATCATTTTCCAGCTCTTTCAGACAATGCTACCTTTCCTGGACTTTATACTTCAGTTTAATTCACAGCACTGATGTACTTAACATGGTACAGGGTATGTCTCACGTGGAAGCAAAGGAAAGCACTCCTTATTGTTGGTCCTAATCTACCAGTAATTCAAACTCAAATAGCCAGTTACTTAAATGAGCAGAATAAAGGTAGAAGTTAAGCCATTTAGGAACTAGGAGAATTTATTTAGAAAGTGTTCCTGTTTTACTGATTACAGATTTAGGCTAAAAAATGCCTCCTGGTGTGAGTAATGTAAATTCAGACTAACAAATCATGATAGGACAAAAATGTAAGAAAAGAATATGCAGGCATTGTCAGTAAGGTGTATACCATGTTTTTTATATAAAGCTGTACAGAGTGGTCCAGTTTAAACATATCTCTAACGGACATCACAGAATCATATATCTTATCTCCCCTAAGCCAATCAAAATTATTTTCTGTGTGTGAATGAAACAGGGTTTGCATCGTTGTCACAACATTTGGGAAGAACAATACACTTTCTTGCCAGTTTGAAATTTCACTTTTTAAATTTTGTACAGCTCTAGAGACAATTTGATCTTAGAACCTTGCCCCTTCATAGAAAAATTTCTAATTGTTGGCAAAATACATTAAACTATATGTTTTCTGAATATTTTCAATAAGCTAAAAACATTTTTAAAGTATGCAACATTTTATAGGAAATACACAGTTTCTTAATTTATGTAATCAAATAGTTTATATAATCAAATTGACTCAGTACCAGAGTCAAGCCTTTGTAAAAGAATGGAGACTTTTTACACATCATTTACAAATATGTTATTTTAACTGGAAGAAAATCAGTCTGGAAGTTTTCAAATATTCATCTTAATCTACAGACTTAGAAGGAAAAAACTTCCATGTATTATGTACCAGGTATTCTCTCTTAAGCACTTTTACATATTTTATGTCATATGATTCTCACATCAACCATGGGATTTCAGATTTATTAATGCCACATTACAGAACAGAAAAGTATAGCTTAAAGAGTTTAAATTATGTTCCCAAGACCTCCAGACAGGTGATACTAAGTGAGAGACCTAAGTGCAGAAGGTGAAACTTGATCTGATTCTCATGGTAAGTGTCCTGTTCATTGTTCTAAGGGGGAAATGTAGGACAAGGCACAAAATATTAAAAAGCGAATACTGGGGCCCATTTCTCTCTAGAAAACAAAACAAAACAAAAAACAAGGGAAAGGTTTAAAAATTCTGAAATATCAGTACTCAAGACAAAGGAAAATAATAGTATTGAATTTGGAAAGTAGAAAAACACATATGATTCACATTGATCTCATCAATTATAAAGCAACTAATTGAGAAATCACAAAACCATTTTTGAAGCTAGACAGACACATCTGGTTTGACCTTTCCTCTCTTAGACATCCCATTTTGCAAATGAAGCTACAAACTCTAGAGAGAGAGTTATTCAACCTTAGGTAAAATAGGATAAAAATGGGGGAAAAAAAAAAAACCAACCCCACTAAGCATGCATGATCAGCAAGTCCAATCTGGATACGCTGAAGTTGGCAATAGTCAGTATAGTACATGACTTGGGTAAATTGGTCATTTTGTTAGATTTACTCAGTTGTAAAGTGAGAATATTTACTTAGCCCTTGAAAGTGGCGTTTAGATAAACCAATTAAAGTTTGCAAAATATCCTCCAAGAATGGTAACTATCCTTACTATTCAATTTCATACCAAATATCACCTATTCTACATAGCTATATAAATGTAAAATAGACACATTTCATTTTCTTCAACTATTTCCCCTTTCCAATCTACAACATCTGATCTTAGTGCTCTTTAATATTTTGTCCAAATGACTTAAAGAATCAAAAGGGAAAAACAGATTCCTGGACTAACAAACACAAATGCAAGCCCTAATGTTCCCATCGGGGTTGAGATATACTGGCAATATCTAAATTTTATATAAAAATGAAGGGATGCTTTGGAACCATTTTCCCCCAATTTCTGTGACAACACAGTGGACAGAGGAAAGAGAATGACATTTTTATTTCAAATTATCAAAGTTACTGAGAGCTTATCCCAAGAGACATACAGTATATAATTATCACCAAAAACCTATGATGATATTTTTATAACCCATAATAGTCTAAGCAAGTGAGGAAACTGTAGCTTTGAGAGGTTATATAATGATCCTAAGATCACATAGCCTGAAAGAGTCGTGACAACTGATTCAAATTCTTGCAATCGGATTTCAAAAATAAGATTTTAACAACAAATGATATCTCCTATCCCTGACATATTTTATAAATACTCATCTGATGCCTGTAAACAACAATTTATACTAACATAGCAGTTACATAAAAGAGATGAACGAGGCCTGTGGTACTCTTGATGCAATATATTAATTTTTTTATATTAAGATATTGAGGTCAACCACATTAATAAAGCTATCTATCTAAGGTACTATCAGAAGTTAGTAGCCAGAGTGGGAAACCCAGAATTTGTAACCTTATGGTTTTCCCTTCTACAATAGGCAGATCTGCATGCTTCTTGAACAACTGTAATCATATTAATAACCATCTGCAGGGTAAAGCTTAAAATCAGAAGGAAAAAAAGGAAAGAAGAAAAAAAGAAATTGAAAAGAAAGGAAAGGAAAAGAAAAAAAGAAAACGGAAATAAAAGAAAAAATGGGCTCTACGTTGTGATTATTAGAAAATGCCTCAATCTTTTATGTGCATAGGTTGTTATTCCATATTTAAAAGACTATCATATGCCCATTGTATAAGAAAACATGCTAAGCAATGAATGGGGAATACAAGAACCACAAGTATTGTATCTGCCTTCATATAACCTACCTGGCAATGAAAAGGAAAATTGTTAAGATGTGGATGGCGACTGTATAAAGTGCCTTACATTGAAAAACTTACGAAACTATGGTATAACCCTCTAATTGACAGTGATATAGGTATTGATATTACATTCCTGTAATACCAGTAGTAAAGGGATGCATTCTTCCAAAACACAAATGACAATGACAACACAAATTCTCCTCTTACTATGGCTGATTCACATGGGAGAAAAACAAATAATGCCACCCCCAAATTATTTGTAATCTTTCTTCAAAGAAAAAAGGAGCTAAGCTTGAAGTGTCAAGTTCCCTATGTGATTTAGTCAGATCTGGAGTCTCATTTATCTCATGAAAGACATAAATTAATTAGCTGTTTCCCTGAAGTACTATGGGGAGGCCAGTGGGCCAATGAAATGATAAACTAAGTATCTAGCACAATGTCTAACAAATAGGTTGCTCCAAAAACATGTTGAATAAAAAAATAAGTGAATGAGAGTAGCAGAGATTGCTATCTGTCCATTAAGGTCAATTTTCTCCTGTTTTCTAGGCTACTAAGCTAGACTATATTCCACAGTCCCCATGCATGGTCAAAAACGGCCATGGGACTGATGTCTAACTAGTGTCAGTGGAAGGTGTGACATAGCCAGGATTGTCCTATAAAACCTCTCCTAAGCTGCTATGGATTCTTTTCCCTATCCCACCAAATGGAATGGTGATGTCCAGAATCTGGGAAGGCCCATGTTGAAACAGCAGTGCCTGCATCCTTGAATAACTGTGCATCAGAGGACTCCCTCCTTCCCCTGCACATAAAACCACCCAGGAGTTTTATAAACTTGGGAAATAAATTCTATTTTGTTGAGCTAATGTACGTTGAGCCCATTTGTTGCATCTATTTCTCCTTCCGGAATTAATGAAATGGGTACTAATAGAATTCAAGCCTCAAACCACACTGTGGCACTTGGTTTATATTATTCCAAATATTGCAAGAGTCAGTAACTATTCCATTTCATACAGACAACTGAAAAAACCATGAGGTGAAAACAACAGTTGGTGGCTCTTGCCTTTCTTTAAATCCATTCTTTTGGAAAAAATTCTTTACATTGGTATTTTTTCTGCTTTTTAAAAATACCTCATCCAGGACTGTCCAATGTTATGGCTTCCCTGGGCCACACTGAATGAAGAAGAATTGCCTTGGGCCACTCATAAAATACACTAACAATAACTGATGAGCTAACAAAATAATAATCACGAAAAATATCATCATGTTTTAAGAAAGTTTACAAATTTATATTGGGCTACATTCAAAGCTTTCCTTGGCCACATGTGGTCCATGGGCTATGGGTTGGACATGCTTGCTTTATGAAAAATATGTTATAAATATTCTGCATATATTCAGGTTTACTCTGCATATATTCAGGTTTACTGTCTCAGCTTGAGAGGAGTGCTCTCTCTCTCTCACACAGTTTTTTTTTTTTTTTTAAGAAACTAAAATCTTAAATTAGTGTAATAGTGTGCAAAGACAATGAAACCTATTTGACCTTTCCCGTGAAGCTATCACATCTCTAGAGAGGAAAGCTTTCCTAGGGCACAGCACAGAGGTAACACATCCCCTTGGTGACTTAACAACCTGTGTGTGGGTGAGGAAGCCAAAGAAAATGACTGAGGCTTGCAGGTACGGCCAATCATTCTATTAATACTTTGTATAATGAAGCACTGCGGAAGATAGCAGAGAACTCTCTGCTATCATATTAAACAGAGTTCTATGCAACCCATTCCTTCCTATCAGGGAGAGAAGCAGCCAAAAACACTAATAATGCCTTCATGTTAAACAACAACAAATGGATATCGTTATCTAGAAACTTGGAATGAAAAGAGCTCTGTCATTTTCTTTTTGTGTTAATTCAGCTGGTGCCTTAACACACTGTATGAGAACTGAGCACTGATGGATAATGAGTCAATGCATGGTCAGCACAGAACCAACATGAAAGAAGAAAGCAAATATCCAAAGTGGAAATAGTAGGGCATATTATTTGTTAACCGGACCATTTTTTTGTTTTACATACAAATGCCTTACTACACAAAATTATATAGAAACAGACAGAACATGAAAAAGAAGAACTGAGAAATCCTTAAGGTAGAAAGTCCTAAAAGTAGTGACAACTGTGGACTGTGCTTAATGCATCAAAAAAGCTTTATCTCAAGAATCATCTGGTGATATAGAAATACTGATACTTCACAGTTTACAATAGCAAAGACCTGGAACCAACCCAAATGCCCATCGATGATAGAGTGGGCAGGGAAAATGTGGCACATACACACCATGGAATATTATGCGGCCATCAGAAACAATGAATTCGTGTCCTTTGTAGGGACATGGATGAACCTGGAAACCATCATTCTCAGCAAAGTGACACAAGAACACAAAATCAAACACCGCATGTTCTCACTCATAGGCGAGTGATGAACAATAAGAACACATGGACATAGGGAAGGGAGCAATACACGCAGGGGTCTTTTGGGGGGGGAAATTGGGGAGGGACGGTGGGAGGTGGGGAGTTGGGGAGAGACAGCATGGGAAGAAATGCCAGATATAGGTGAAGGGGAGGAAAGCAGTAAATCACACTGCCACGTGTGTACCTATGCAACAATCTTACATGTTCTTCACATATATCCCAAAACCTAAAATACAATAAAAATTAAAAAAAAAAAAAAAGTAAAATGAACACCTCTGTATTTACAGAACATGGAAATTACTCAATTTTTAAAACCTGCTCAATAAGATTTATGAGATTATGAACCACTTCTGGTGAATGCTTTCTTTAAAGAACTGTTTAAGGAATGCACCT
>CAUYLG010022289.1:0-22625 GCA_963573385.1 Cacajao melanocephalus
TCACAGGTTTAAATAAAATATTGGTTGGCTGCTTGTTTGTTATTTTCATCTCTTATTCCTTCCTGTCTCCATTGTTAAACACAATTATTGGCATAATAGAGATTTTTAATACCCATTTTTAGACTGCATTCTAGCCTGAGCAGTAGAACAAGAATCCTGTTCTCTCTCCCTCTTTTCCTTCCTCTTTCTTTCTCTCGTACAGTCTTTTTTTTTCTTTCTTTCACTCTCACTTTCTTTCCTCTCTTTTTCTTAAAAAAAAAAAATGTAACTTTCTTGACAGGTGTGTTCACCATCTTAAAAAATAAAAATAAAAAAAAAAATAAAAGGATGGTCTGAAACTATTTCAGGGCTCATCTTAGGAAACTGCTCTTTCTACTTCACAAATGGTCAAGATGAGGCTGGCCAAACATATGGCCCATGAGGACCAGCAGAGTTCCAAAGAGTGGGGTTTATTGATTTAGAGAAGGGAATTTGCAAAGGTCTGTAAAAGACCAGAGAATCTCTCAATGATTACTACAACTATACTAGTTAATATTTCTGAAAAAGAACATATTTTAGGCTTTATAGGTCGTATATTCTCTGTTGCAACTACTGAACTCTGCCATTATAGCACAAAAGCAGCCACAGAGAACACATAAATGAATGGGTATGCCTGTGTTCCAATAAAGTTTTATTACAAAGATAGATGGTGGGCCAACTGCAGCCCATGAATCATAGTTTGCCAATCTCCGATTTAGAGTCGCAAAGACAGCTGACAGAAATTGGACATCAATATCACCATATATGGCAACAGAGAGGATATTCCCTCTGAAAATAATAAAGTGAAAAAAAGTGGCACATGGAGTTTTTAAGCTGTACCTAATGTATTAGTGGTATCCTTGGTATATTTCTTTGATTTTACTTAATGCTATCTAGGTAGGCAATCATTAAATGATTTATTAAAGGTCAAAGTAATTTATTTATATGAAAGGCCATAAAACACAATAAAAATTCAGTGGGCTTGGTATTTGCATATAATGCCATCCACTAAAAAATATTTGGAGAGAGGGAGAACCTGGGAGGAATCTCTCAATGATTCTACAACTATAACATTTCTGAACAAGAAAAATTTGTTTTATTTGTTATAAGGACATAACCAATTCTGTAATATAAGCTAAGCTACTTAGCATGGTGCTATCAGTCTTCTAAGCAACATAAAGAAACCAAGAATGTTTATGTGTAGATACATATGTACATATATATGTATACCCCACCCCCCACACACATATTCTTTGTAATAAAGCAACCAATTACAGTGATGCTGCTAATGATGATGATAGTGATGAAGATCCTAACTATATCATTATCAGTGAGAGTACTTGCCTACCACATTTTGAGAATTATGCTAGATCATTTACAGAATTATTTCTAATCATTGGTAATTTCTATGAAGTAGGCACTATTATCCCATCTTACACAGATGAGGAAATGCCAACTCTAGGTTACAAATAATAAATTAGCCAGGCATGGTGGCATGCACTTGTGGTTCTAGCTGCTCAGGAGACTGAAATAGAAGGACCCTTGAATCTGGGAGGTTAAGGCTGTGGCAAGTCATGATTGCACTACTGAACCCCAGTCTGAGTGACAGAGCAAGACTCTTGTCTCAAAAGAAAAAAAATTACTAAACATAAAAGATGTAGAAAAAATGTAACATGTAAGTAAAAGAAAATTAGTCAATAGAAATAGACCTAGGAATGACAGAGTTAATGGAATTAGCAGACAAAAAATTTTGAAAAGCTATTATAAATATGTTCAGAATTTTTTTATGTGAAGATATTAAAGAGACAAAGAGAAGATAAAAAACAAAATGAAACATCTAGAGATGAAAAATATAATATTTGAAATAAAAAAAACTGCATTTACTTGACAACAGATTGTATACTGCAGAGAAAAAGATACAAAATATTGCTGAAAGTGATTACATATGATACAAATGGAAAAATATTCCATGCTCATAGGTTGAAAGAATCAATATCATTAAAATGGCCATACTTCCCAAAGCAACCTACTGATTCAATGCTCTTCTGATCAAACTACCAATATCCTTTTTCATAGAACTGGAAAAAGTATGTTAAAATTCATATGGAACAAAAATAAGCCCAAGTAGCCAAAACATTCCTAAGCAAAAAGAACAAAGCTGACATCACATTAACTGACTTCAAACTGCTAATAAGGCTACAGTAACCAAAACAGTATGGTACTGGTATAAAAACATATATACCAATGGAACAGAATGGAGAACCTAGAAATAAACCACACATCTACAATCACCTGATCTTCAACAAAGTTGACAAAAATAATCAAAGAGGAAAGGACTCTGTATTCAATAAATAGTGCTGAGCTAGCTGGTTAGCCGTATGCAGAATAAAACTAGACCTCTACTTTTTACTATATAAAAAAATTACTTGAAGATGGATTAAACAATTAAATGTAAGACCTCAAACTATATAAATCCTAAAAGAAAACCTAGGAAACATCATTCTGGACATCAGCCTTGGGAAAGAATTTATGACTAAGTCCTCAAAAGCAGTTGCAACAAAAACAAAAATTGACAAAAGGGACCTAACTAAACTAAAGGGCTTATTCACAGAAATAAAAACTATTAACAGAGTAAACATATAAGCTACAGAACAGGAGAAAATATATGCAAACTATGAATCCAACAAAAACTAATACCCATAATCTATAAGGAACTTTAATAACAACATGCAAAAAACAACCCCATTAAAAAGTGGGCAAAGGACAAAAAAGTCACTTCTCAAAAAAGACATACAAGCAGCCAACAAACCTGGAAAAATGCTCAACATTACTCCTCATCAGAGCAATGCAAATCAAAACCACAATGAGATATTATCACATAGCTGTCAGAAATGCTTTTGTTAAAAAGTCAAAAAATAATAGATGCTAATGAGGCTGCAGAAAAAAGGGAATGCTTATACACTGTTGGTGGGAATGTAAATCAGTTCAGCCAGTATGGAAATCAGTTTGAAGATTTCTCATGGAACTTAAAACAGCTACCATTTGACTCAGCAATTCCATTATTGGATATACACCCAAAAGAAAATATATCACTCTACAAAAAAAACACATGCACTCATGTATTAGTCAGATTCTCTAGATGGACAGAACTAAAAGAATAGATATATATATATACAAAGGGGAGAAGTATTCGCTTACATGATCACAAGATCCTACAATAGGCTGTCTGCAAACTTGAGGAGGAAAGAGAGCCAGTCTGAGTCTCAAAACTGAAGAACTTGGAATATGATGTTTGAGAGCATCCAGCACAGGAGAAAGATGAAGGCTGGAAGGCTAGGCCAATCTCGCTTCTTCACTTTTTTTTTTTTTACCTGCTTTATATTCACTGGCAGCTGGTTAGATGGTGCCTGCCCAATTAAGGATGGGTCTGCCTTCCCCAGCCCACTGACTAAAATGTTAATCTCCTTTGGCAACCCCTCAAAGACACACCCAGGATCAATATTGCATCCTTCAATCCAATCAAGTTGACACTCAGTATTAACTATTATAACTCATATGTTTATCGGAGCACCAATCACATTAGCAAAGACATGGAATCAACTTATGTGGTGGACTGGATAAAGAAAAAATGTGGTACTTATAACAAAATTATGCCCTTTACAGCAACATGAATGCAACTAGGGGCCATTATCCTAAGTGACTTAATAGAGGAACAGAATACCAAGTGCTGCATATTCTCACTTATAAATAGGAGCTAAACATTGGGTGCACATGCACATAAAGATAGAAACAATAGACACAGGGACTACTAGAAGTGCAGAGGAAGGAGGAGTGCAGGGGCTGCAAAACTAACTATTGAGTACTATGCTCACTATCTGGATGATGGGATCATTTATACCTCAAACCTGAGTATCATGCAATAAACCCATGTAACAAACCTGCACATGTATCCTTTAAATCTAAAATAAAAGTTAATATTATACAACTCTAATGTACACTCATGACAATCCTAAGGCATAAGTGATTATAAATAAAAATAAACACTAGAGCAATAAAAAATAAAATAAACACTTAAAAAACCCCTATAAACCAACGGACCCTCAAATATCCACAAACCTCAAGCTGGATAAAGAGACAATCTTAAGGAGCCAGAGGAAAAAAAAGACATCTTAAATACAAGGAATAAATATAAGATTTATTTAAACAATATAAATTGGAAGAAAATAAAACAACACTTTTCATATACTAAAAGAAATAAAAAGTCTGTAAGCTAGTTTTAAAAAAAAAATGCTCTCTGAAAATTAAGGCAAATAAATATATTTTCATACAAATAAAGGCTTAGCGTATTCATTGCCAGCATGCCTGCACTATAATTAATGTTAAAGAAAGTTCTTCCAACTGGTAGAAAATTACACTAGATAGAAATTTAAACCTGCACAAAGAATAAAGAGTGCTGAAAGTGGTTAAGTATACGAGTAAATATAAAATATAGTTCTCATTTTAAAATGTAATTAAGTGATAACTGTTTGAAGGAAAATATATAAATGATATTTGTGACTTGTATAGAAGTAAAACATTTGATAATAATAGCACAAAAGACAGGAGGTAAGAAATGAAAATATACTGTTCTTACACTATGAAGTGCTAAAATATCATTTGAAAAGTTAATATTACATTATGATAAGTTAAAGATGTATATTGTAACCCTACAGAAACTGCTAAAAGTAAAACAAATAAGTGTAGCTAATAGACCAATAGTTGCTATAAAATAAAGTACTAGAATATACTGAATCCAAGAGAAAACAGGATAATATGGGGGAAAGGAGCTAATGTTGGACAAATCTAAAGCTAAGGGCAAGATCAAAACTTTATTCCAACTATTTGGATCATTCCATTAAACGTAAATGGTTTAAACACCCTAATTTTAAAAGCAGATTGTCAGGCTGTAGAACAAATCAGGACCAATCAACTACATACTATCTACAAAAAAAACCATACACATACACTTATTTTATAAATAAGCAAATAATAAAGTCTAATCATATTAAACAGCCACCTCCAGAAACCCTAAAGCCAACAAAAGAATTCCATCCTTAATATTCTGTTCTTCTAAAACCACCCCTGATACCAAAATCAGTATTAGTCAGGGCTCTCTAGAGAGGGTTCTCTAGTTCTCTACTAAGGGTTCTCATAATTAGTCAATGTGAAGTGAATTTGAACATTCACTTTACAAAAGAAGATATACAACTGGCCAATAAGCTATGAAAATATATATACCATGGAATACTATGCTACCATAAAAAACGATGAGTTTGTGTCCTTTGTAGGGACATAGATGAATCTGGAAATCATCATTCTCAGCAAACTGACACAAGAACAGAAAATCAAACACTGCATGTTCTCACTCATAGGCGGGTGTTCAACAATGACAACACATGGACACAGGGAGGGGAGCATCACACACTGGGGTCTGTTGGAGGGCAGCCAAGGGAGGGACAGCGGGTAGGTGGGGAGGTTGGGGAGAGATAACATGGGAAGAAATGCCAGATGTAGGTGATGGTGGGGATGGAGGCAGCAAACCACATTCCCATGTGTGTACCTATGCAATAATCCTGCATGATCTGCACATGTACCCCAGAACCTAAAGTACAATAAAATGTGTATATATATAGTCAACATCATTAGTGACCAGGAAAATGTAAATTAAAACAATAACGAGATAATAGTACACACTTATTTTTAAAGACTGACAATACCAATAGCTATTGGTAAAATTCTGATACATTGCTAATTAAAATGTACAATAGTATAACCACTGTAGAAAACAGCTTGCCAGTTTCTTAATAATGTTGAAATATACAAACCATATGACCTAGCAATTTCATTCTAAATATTTCCCCAAGAAATCTGAAAATCTATTCCCATAAAAATATTTAGCACTAATGTTTGTAGCTGCTTTATTACTATTAGCCTAAAACTAGAAACAAATCAAATTATCAGCAGCAGGTAAATAAATCAGCAAACTATGCTATATTCCTACAATGGAATATCACTCCATAAATAAAAAATAAAAAGGTACACACTACTGATACTTACAAAAATATGGAAGAATCTTAAAGCATACTTAATGAAAAAGCTATATACAAAAGTTTACATATTGCATTATTTCAGAAATGCAGGATAATTTATACTGACAGAAAGCCTATTTGCAGTTGCCTAGGGTTGGGTAGGGAGTGAAGATCAGAGCAAAGGAGCATGAGAAAACTTACTGAAGTGATGAAGCTGTTCTATATCTTGATTAGAGTGGTGGTTATAAGGGTACAGTTGTTCCCTTTTATTCACAGTTCTCCCTTCTGCAGTTTCCATTATGTATACCAACTGCTGTCTGAAAATTATTAAGAAGGTATAACATATTTTGAGAGACAGAAACCATGTAATATAGTATATTATTATAATTGCTTTTTTTTCATTATTATTATTAACCTCTCACTGTGGCTAATTTACAAATTAAACTTTATCATAATATGTATAGGGAAAAAAGACATAGTATATATATATATGTGGTTTGGTTATATCTGAAGCTTCAGGGATACACTGGGGGTCTTGGAACGTGTCCTGTGAATAAGGGGGGACTACTGTATAGTTTTGTAAAAACTAATCTACTGCACACTTCAATATATTTGCTGTATGCAAATTACAGTAATAAAGTTGATTTTGAGAGAACAAAAAGAGATATCATTATTATAGAAATCCATCTGCTTGCTAAATATACACAACCTTAGTAGTTTCATATTACCATAAATACCTTCTCATGTAGTATTATGTAAAATAGCCCAAATAATAACCCCCAATTCTTATATTCTCCCTCTGCTACTTGTTAGTTCTCAACAGGGTTATACTTTGTACTTTTTGATGAATGCAAGACAGATGGAAGTAATTGCCAAATTCATAAAAATAATATAAAAAAGATGATACACATCCTAACCACCACTTACATCATAGTTCTGAACTGTAGGGATCTCAAACTAATAGTAGGATCCAAGAAAGTAATGTAATGTATGATGGGACCCAACATTAAACAATAGAAATAGATTGGGGACCGATATCAAAATAACTTGTCAAAAAATTTAAAAATAACTAAAGTGTTATCCAAAATTATCAAGTTTTTTTTCAAATGCTAATAAGAAATTTAACATACAAATTGAATTTTAAAGCCAGACTTTCAGGAATGATTAGTCCAGATAAAATGCGTATATCTAAAGTAACCAAAAAGATTCACTTTAGGTTCTATTAAAGTATGGATTTATAAGTTATTTAATAAAAATTTGAATATTTAGCTGTGAGAGTATGGAAATGAAGTCAGGTGAGACTAAGGAAACTAAGGCTTGAGTCAGCCTAAATTTAGGTTGTTCATAAAAGCAAAGTGAAGAATGGAAGGGAAACAAATTGTAGATGAACAATTAAAAACAAAAAAAAGAGAATTTCAAGCTGAGCATGGTGGCTCACACTTGTAATTCCAGCCCTTTGGGAGGCCAAAGCAGGAGGATCACTTGAGGACAGGAGTTGAAGACCAACCTGGACAACATAGTAGGATCCCATCTCTACAAAAATTTAAAAAAACAATTAGCTGGGCATGATGGCACACAAGGGGAGTCCCACATACTTGGGACACTGAGGCAGGAGGATCACTTGAGCCCAGGGGTCCAGGCTGGAGTGAGCCATGATGATGCCACTGTACTACAGACTGGGTGACAGAGTGAGACCCTGTCTCAAAACAAAAAAAGAGAGAGAGATATTTCTGTCCTGATTTTGAACTTGATCTAAATGATTTGGACAATCCATCTCTCTTATCTCATGTCTCTTTTTTATCACTGCAGGAAGTATTCGTACAAAAAAACAATAATAGTAAGTCATCCTTCCAAGTATACCATGAGTCTAGACTTCAACTTCCCTGTGATCTCCGATTCCCTGCTGCTGACAATGTCCACATTCCAAAGTCCTGTTTCATCCACAATAGGACGGCTTAAGTTGCATCGCTTTGTTTTCAGAAACTGCAGTGCCTTTGTAGAAGCAACTAACACCGAAAAATTAAGTAGAAGTTCAAGGTTATATAAAAAGTAGGTGGGTGCTCTGGGAAAAACATACTGATCCATTAATAACTAAGAGCAAAACACTGCAGGTAAAAGAGGAATCTTTGTTAAGCACCCCAGGTCAAAAAACTAGCTTCCTTAAAAATAACAGAAAACTACATTTGTGTTTGCTCCTATGTGATCTTTCTTGTACCTAGATCTTATTTATTTTGCACTATGGATCTTTTTAGAATTCATTTATTTGACACGATTATGAAGCCATTTGCTAGACACCTCAATTTTAGGCACTGTACTAGACATAGGTAATCTAGAAATGAATATGAAACTGTGGCTTCTGTGGCTTTTGCGGCTTTTGCCACTGAGAAGCTAGAAATAACCATTGGCAGCCCTGCTTACCTAGTGCAAATTCTACATGTTAACATTATCAATATGAATTAGGAAAACTGAACTCAGTCTTTGATTTGGGAGCTGCCAGAATATCCCGTTATACCTTAGGCTGGTGGCTGTGAGAGAGCACAAAACCCATTGCACATGGGTAGGAATTAGGAATAATTAAGGTGCCATTTCAGACCCTAGCAGGAGACATTGATATGACCTTAAGGATCAATACCCACCAACTCCTGCTGAGATACAAAAAAGCACAGTAAGTTTTAGGCAAGGTGTCAGCACTCAGCTGTTGTTACAGGCACATACTGTACTGGGTAGGTGAATATGTGGAGGTTTCTGGAGGAGGACACACTCAGGAAGGACATGGAAGCTCCGTCCTCCTACCCACATACCTCACCCTATGAGTCTCTTCATCTGTATCCTTTGTAATATCCATGACAATAAATGATAAACCTAAGTGTTCCCTGATTTTTGTGAGCCAATACAGCAAATTAATTGAAACCAAAGAGAGGGTCATGGAAACCCCAAATTGAAGGCCATCAATCAGAAGTTCCAGGCTGGGGGATGGTGACTCACACCTGTAATCCTAGCACTTTGGGGGGCCAAGGCAGGTGGATTGCCTGAGGTCAGGAGTTCGAAACCAGCCTGGGCAACACGGTGAAACCCCAATGTCTACTAAAATACAAAAAATTAGCCAGGAGTGGCAGCGTCCACCTGTAGTCCCAGCTACTCAGGAGGCTGGGGCGGGAGAATTGTTGTACCAGGGAGGCAGAGGTTGCAGTGAGCTGTGATCATGCCACTGCACTCCAGCTTGGGTGACAGAGTGAGACTATGTCTCTAAAAAAAAAAAAAAAGAAATTGCAGAGGCCTGGACTTGTGACTGGTGTCTGAAGGGCAGTCCTGGAGATTGAGTCCTCAACCTGTAGGATCTGACACTATTTCCAGGTACATAGTGTTAAAATTGACTTAGAAGACACCCAGTTAGTGTCTGCTGTAGAATTAGTTACTAGCTTGGTGGTGGGTAATAAAACCCACATATTTGTCACAAAAGTCTTCTTCTGAGTTGATGATTATTGTAACGGTGGTATGACAGAAGAAGAGCAAGGATTGAGAGTTTTTCTAAAACTACCTGTGATCACAGAATATAAATATTCTTTTTTTTTTTTGATAGAGTCTCACTCTGTCACCAGGCTGGTGTACAGTGGCATGATCTCAGCTCATTGCAACCTCTGCCTCCCAGGTTCAAGTGATTCTCTTGCCTCAGCCTCCTAAGTAGCTGGGACTACAGGTGTGCACCACCACACCCAGCTAATTTTTATATTTTTAATAGAGATGGGGTTTCACCATATTGGCCAGGATGGTCTCGATCTCTTGACCTCATGATCTGCCTGCCTTTGCCTCAACAAAGTGCTGGGATTACAGGCATGAGCCACCGCACCCAGCCAGAATATAAATATTTTTATTAAAGCAGGATTCTTCCCTGGCCCCTTCATGGGCTGGAACTGGAGTGCATGGGTGCTAGAACTAGCCAGCCACTTCAGTGCTGGCAGGGGCAGACTCCAGTTTATCAATCCTGCTGTGTTCCACCCCTTGTGGGATGGGGAGCACAGGTGAGCAGGTGCAGGAGCGAGGGCAAGCACTTTTGGGCTCTAGCAGGAGCAAAGCTCCATATGTGTCGTGCAGCAACATCTAGTGGGTTGCCCGTGAACCCTGAAGCCCCAGAAGGAGTGTCACAGTGCTCTTTTAGCTTCTCTGTCCCTGGACAGCTTCAGTGTTAACAGCTTGGTGGAGGGTTAGCGTGACAGCCTTTTGCATTTGCTCTCATGGCACCTGAGTTCGTGTGCAGTGTACAGGAGGAATGAGGTCACATGAATAAACTAAAGATGGTAAACACGAGGAATTTTATTGCTGATGGGAGTGGCTCTCAGTAGGAAGGACAGAGCAGGAAGTTAATCTGCCTCTGGAGTCCGGCCATCCTTGGACTCCTCTCTGAAGCTACACCAGACTCATCTCAAGCTACACCGTCAAGCTGTCTGACTGAAGGCAAGCGGCTTGTCTCCAATGTCCAACTATAGTTTCTGTCATCTGGCTGCTTCTCCTCTCTGCTGGCTGAGTTCTGGGGTTTTTATAGGCACGTGGTGGGGGCAGGGCGGGTTGTGGGTGGTGTTGGAAAAGGCAACATTCAAGCAGGAAAACAGGGATGTAATGTTCTCACTTTGAGCCGCAGTATTAGGCTTTTCGGCTTGAAGGTGGGACCCTGGTTGAGGACCCGCCCTCTTGTGCCCAGAATTTCCCTGCCTCTTAGCCCTATCATTATCTTATCAGCACATTCTTTGTATTTCCAAAATTACTTCCTCCTAAACCTTATTCATTACCATTATTTGTGAAATGTGGTTTCTTTTTAACCAACACTGAATCAAGTTTTCTGTTTCATAAGTTCTATTTCCTCAGCACTTTATACATGAAAACAACTGAAGCACAGACAAGGTGAATATACCAAAATTCACACATATCTTAGCTGACAGGTTAGAACTGCAATCCAGACCTATCTGAGTCCCAGGTGATTCTCTATTCCACTATATGACTCTGACTCCCTCAAATGCCTGTAGGAGAGCTGAGGCAATGGGAAGTTCAATGTGAGAAAGAAGTTCAAAAGAACCAACAGGCTGGATGTTTTTCTACACGAGAGCCGGCTGTTTAATTCCAAGCTTTGGAACACGGGATATGCTAAAGAATCCAAGATTGTTTCTGTACCTAGAAGGTGCATGAAAAGTTTCAGCAGCTATGCAAAAATGTCTGGCATGAGAAAGCTGTGCCACTATGACTGACCTGAATAATGCAGGCCCATTACAGTATAGTCACGGCACATCTGGCAAGGTGAGAAATGATCAAGGATAAATGTATGAGTGTCCACCAGAGGCAGCATTGTGTAGTTATTATGAAAGCAGATCTTGAAATCACACTACCTGCGTAAGAACTCATTGTTCACGTCACTGTATTCTTGTATCCCTGAGAAAATTATCTAACACCTCTCTGCTTCAAATTATTTACAAGTAAAATAAGAAGAAGGATGGTATCTACCTCATAGCTTTGTGTGAGGATAAGTTAATATAGCTAAATTATTTACAAACCTGCTTATTATTTAGCAAGTCCTCAATGTGAGTTATTCTTTTTTTTTTAATGTGAGTTATTCTTATCATCAATGAGGAACATGAACTTGAAAGCAGAGATTCATCTATCTTCCACTCTGCTTTTACCATCTTAGACTATGAAGCTTGAGGCACTGTAAATGGGCACATTGAATAATTAATACAGTAGTTAGCAAAAAGAAGTTAGTTTTAAAAATGCACAGATGCTTTAGCAGGTAAGATAAGTACGGAAAGGCAGATGCCCACAACAGACACCTTTATCCAAAGCCTGGAAAACCTGACAGGTAATCTACCTAATTTACAAAAGAAAAAAAAAAAACGGGCAAATTCTGAATGTATTTCCATGAAGGATTAGTGTCAGAATGGTTCAGTGGTCACAGGGGTGCTTTTGCTCCTGGATTCAAGACAGCAAGACTCATCCAGTGTAGACTGACCACTCTGAGGCCACTGAATATCACTCAGGCTCCTTTAGGATATGCTTAGTTCAATGCACACTTGACATGTTTTCCACCAAGCTTTTACTGGCCTTATTTAGGGGACCACAGCCTGAATTCCTTTAGAGAATGACACCCAACTGATTCTCAATCTATCTGGTTCCAGTGGTGATCCAACTAGTGCCCTACAAATTCCTTAGTTCAAGGTTATACATGTACCCAGGTTGTTCCAGTCAGAATGAAGTTCAGGATTTGATCAGAATACTCAGAAAAAGATGCTTTCACTTCTGTGGGATTATAACTCAGGAAAATGTAGGCTTAAAACTTCTATGTGACAACTTCCTTCTCCTACCCCTGAAGACTAAGAATGAAGCCAATAGGGAAAAACATAAGAAATAAAGAAGAAAATAAAATCCTGATCACATTGTTTGAGCCTATAACCAAGCCACACATAAAATGAAACTATCCATTGGATTTTCAAATCATATAAGCCAATAAATCCCCCATATTTTTAAAATCAGCTAGGGTAAGTATTCTGTTTTGTGCAACAAAAAGAATCCTAGCTAATACACTTAGGAACTGAAAGGGAAGATTTAGATGAAGACTGATTTCTGTGGCTGGCAAAAACTGGGACACAAAAGTCATGGAGTGACATCAGTGAAATGCAGACCAGAGTTAGCTGGCTTTCCCCACCTCAACAAAAGGGACCAAAACAATAATTTTTAAAAAACCATATTGTGAGTGGAGTGACTAATGAAGTATTCTAGAGAACACCAGGGAGTAGTAAAAAACCCTGGGGACCATGGACGCTTAAGATGGCACCATAGAGAGGAGAGCAAGTTACCCTGCCACTTTGGACAAAGTCTCCCCCACCAGGATAAGCTTGGAGATTGGGGGATTTCATCTTACAGGGAAAAGACAAGTTGAACACACCCAGAAGTCCCATTATCATCACAGATGCTGGCAGTCCTTTCTTTAGAAGAATCCCCTAGCCCTCACAGGCCCCAATCCCAATTTGGAGAGTTGCTAGAAGTTGGCGCAACTGCATTGCTCTGGAGTAGGAACCTACATTGCGAATCCCCCACTCTTGTGATGTAAACTGCTACTACATAGCACCATCTTAACACCACACCCCTGCTAGTGTTCTGGAGGCCAGAACACATTGCCTTTATCCATCGCTTAGGTCCCAACATCATTTTTTCATGTTCACATGCATGCCTGAAACGCCATGACCCTGGCTACTGGGAGTATAGGCTGGACAAAATGATTAAAACCCCAGTGTTTGAAGCCATATGGCAACCAACTTTAGGAAGCAGACTTGCACAGTAGGAACACCACCAAACTACCAGCCAGGTTCCTGCCCCAACATGTGCCCCCATCAGGCAGCCAGCCAGTTTGCAGTACATGTGAGAGCCTGTGAATGGTTTAACAGCCACTTCAGCAGAACCCTGCTTTGCCAGAGGGTCCATCACACTAACAATGCCCTGCCACATCTGCGCCCAGGCTGACAGCCAGTCTATTGGTAACCAAGCCCTGGGAGAGACTGCTACACTGCTGGCCAGCCAGCCACGCCTGCATGTGTCTGGCCCTACAACCAGCTTGGCACCCTTTCCCCCAGCAAAAATGCACCTCTCACCATATACACAAATCAACTCCAAATGGATTAAAGACTTAAATGCAAAGCCAGAAACTATGAAACTGTTCGGAGAAAACATAGGATCAATGCTTCATGACATTGTGCTGGGCAAGGAGTTTGAAATAAGAACTCTAACGCACAAGCAACAAAAGCGGAAACAAGCAAATGAAATTATATCAAACAAAAAAGATTTTGTACAGCAAAGGCAACAATTCACAAGAGAAACAACTACTAAATAGAAGAAAATATTCGCAAACCATACATCAGAAAAGGGGTAAGTTTCCAAACTGTATAAGGAATTTAAACAGTTCAACAGCAAAAAAAAAAAAAAACAAAAAAAAACACACTTGTTAAAAATGGACAAAATACTTCATGAGACATTTCTTCAAAGAAGACATACTCATGGCCAATAGCTGTATGAAAAAAAATGCTTAATATCACTAATCATTAGGAAAATGCAAATCAAAACTATAATGAGATAGCATCATACTCCAGTTAGAATGGCTATTACCAAAAAGACAAAGAAAACAACTGTTAGAGAGGATGTGGAGAAAAAGGAACGCTTACACACTTTTGGTGAGATAATTTAGTACAGGCATTATGGAAAACTATATGGATGTTTCTCCAAAAACTAAAACTACCATATTATCTAGCTTTATTATTTATTATATTGATTTATTATTATTATACATTCCACTACTGGGTATATTTCCAAAGGAAATGAATTCGATATGACAATCAGATATCTCTACTTCCTTGTTTATTACAGCACTATTTATAGTAGCCAAGATAGAGAATCAACCTAAGAGTCCAACAAAGTATGAATGAGTAAGTAAAATGTGTTAGATATACACAATGAAATTCTATTCAGCCATGAAAAATGAATAAAATTCTGTCATTCGTAACAACATGGATGAACTAGGAGGACATCATGTTAAGTGAAATAAGTCAGACACAGAAAGACAAATATCACATGATCTTAGTCACATGGAATCAAAGAAAGGGAGAGGATAGAGATTGGTCAACAGGTATGAAGTTATAATTTGATGGGAGGAATAAACTCTGTTGTTCTATTGCACAGCAGTGTGACTATGGTCAGCAGTAAGGTGCTGTCTATTATAAATTACCTACAAGAGAAGATTTTTAATGTTCTCATCACAAAGAAATAATAAAGATAGGAGGTGATAGATATGCTAATTACCCTGATTTGATCATTATAAAACATATGCATGTATCATAACATCAAATCGTATCCCCTAAATGTGTACAACTACAATGTGTCAATAAAAACTTTTAAAAACTAGAATCGACCAATCTGACAAATTCATAGCATGCTCAATGACCCTCTCTGATTTTTTAGTGCCTGGAACCATGAAATTTTTATATTCTTACTCATTCATGCTCAATATTAGTCTCCATCTGATTTTGATAGTCTTCTTATTTCTTATACACATTTCTAATATCCCCAAATAATCTTTCCAAATAAAAGAAGTATCTTCAGTTTTACCCTAATGGATTATATATTGCCCATTTACTTTTAAGTAATGTTTACTTTTAAGGCTCACAGCTCAAAACTAATATTATGAGAAGTCTGAAGCAAAACAATTTATTTACATTTCTCTAATCTGGAATACTAATAAGGGTAAAAATAACAAAATTTCCTGACAAAAATCAAATAATGAAAGAACTTATAACTTCCTTAGGCTCCAATATATTTTGCTATAAAACTAATGTAAATGTCCAGTGTTAAGTATGTCCCTTATGCCAACCTGCAGAAGATATTTTGTAGCACAGAAACTATAGCAGTCCGAGTACAAGCAGGAGACAGAAAACACATAGTAAGTTAAATGGAGGAAGGTTACTATAAACAATTATTATCTATAATAAATGAGTATGTATAAGATATAAGGAAACTGTATACAGCACCTTAGGGCTGAGCAAGAATACCCAATGAAGGACAAAGTTGGAAGGCATTCAGACTTTGTTGGAGAAGGTGTGGTTTGCCAGCTGGATTGCAGAGAAATCTATTGCTCCAATCATGCCTGAGCTGGTTTGGAGTGGCTGGGAACAAAATAGGCATCTGCCAGAGTGCAGGCTTGGGAGCAGGTGATCAGTAATTGGTAGCACAGGTGACAATGCAAGTCTGGGTGCTGGTTAAAGCAGAAGGCCTTCAGGGCATGCAGGGTGTGTAGCAGCCCAGGTTTTTGTGTCAAGAGATCTAGGAAAAGGTTTTAGTTAGGTTGAGGCTGAAAGGCCAAAGAAGAATCGTTTTGGGTCCATGGCTGAGGTAGGAGCCACCAGACATTCTCACACCTACACCACCAAACCATGTCTGTATAAGAATCTGCAAGGCAGCCTCTTCCTCTGCCCATATCTGTTCAGCATTCTCTACTCAGAAAGTTTAACATGCTATTCACTTTACGGAAGAAAAGACATGAAGGAATTTCGTTGTTCATCACAGAGAATATTTTGAAGGGTGCATGCAGAATGAAAGGCAATAAATCAAGAACTGATGGTCAAAGGTTCTTCTCTACCACATGAATCCTTACTCTATTTTCTGCCTTATTTTCTCTATTTTTACATTCATTTAAAAACCAATATGTATTGAGGACCTATGATTTCATCAAGAAAAGATGAAAAAACACAACTCATGTCCTTAAGGGGTAGAGAACATGTAAACAAGAGAACAAACAATTGAAATGCAGTAAGTACAGTAATAGAGGTATGTGCGCCAGAATTTAGCTCTGACTTCTCATCTCTGCCTGTTTACATTTGAATGCAATCACAGTATTCCCTATAAAATCATCACTTTTATTTTCTTGAACCTTGACAGGTAAATAGCGTTAAAGCCACTACAACAGGAGCTACATACAATCCAATTTTGTCATTTATGCCACTGTCTGCAATCTTTATATATCCATGGGATGTTATATTCACAAGACTATTGAATTTGATAATTATTTATGATTCTGAAATTTCTAAATCAATACAATTAAAAGAATCAAAATGCAGCCTTGTCCAGAGATAGGAGGCAGTTCTAAATTTGCAAAATCCTCAAAAAGTAGACAAATGTACCTCTCAGTCTGAAATTTAGATAAGACATATTGAGGGAGGCAAATAGGGTCTGAAGGCAGGGAACTTAAGGGCAATTCACACTTTAGCTATGACAGAAAAATATCCTCTCCATAGGGTATAAGTAAATAACTTTGTAACTTTACTTCAATCTCTTCATTTACATAGGGCATACCCCAAGTAACCAGTGGAATCCTCTAGAGGGTATTTAAAATCCCAAATATTCTGCAACAGGGCCCTTGAGCCCCTATGCTTGGGCCTGCTCCCACACAGTGGAGAGTACTTTCATTTTCAATAAATCTCTTCATTCCCTCCTTGCTTTGTTTGTGTGTTTTGTCCAATTCTTTGTTCAAGACTCCAAGAGCCTGGAGACCCTTTACTGGAGACAATGTGATCTGCAGAGTTTGAAAGTCAGCATATTAGCTTTTGTTGAAGCATGGAATTGCCTATTTTGTTGAAGCATGGAATTGCCTCTTAAAGAGAGCTTTAAGGAGAGATCAAAATGACTATCTTACGTTGAGTTCCCTAAAAACAGTGTCTGAGATGGAAATTCTTGTTCAAGTTATTTATTGAAGGAGTGCTATCAGGAAACGGGGAGTGAGGAACAGGAGTGAGGAAAACGTAATGCAGAAAAAAGGCTAAGCAAGTATGTGGTCTTAGACAAAGCCTAGCTTCCTGAGGATCTCTGAATCAGCAAGATACTACAGAGTTAGCCCCACCATAAGCAAGCAGGCCAGCCTTTTCGAGCCCCTCTCTCATCAGAGAAAGGTTAGCTGCAGGCTGCATTGGGAAGGAAGCAGGTCATGGCTTCCAGGTGAGGTGGCTCCTTATTCAGACAAATATTTAGAGAATATTTGCTCAGTTGTGAAGCACTGGCAGCAATCATCAACAGTAGCTGTTGAATTGGGTGCACAGGCAGTGAAAGAGGACTTGGGTGGAGCATGAACTACATCCATGACAAAAATTTAAAAATAAACTTTGGAGAATTCATATTAAAAAAAAACACGCCATATGAATGAGGGACACCAATGTCTACCATATGAACGAGGGACGTAAGTCTAAGAATGATGACAATAATAAAAAAGAATGGTGTCAGTAGCATCCGTAATATGTGTTTCTGAACATTGCAACAGAAACCACAAGACTGAAAATAGTGCAAGGTGGAGTAGTTACAAACAACTATCTGTAGTCAAGGCTTTGGGGAGGTCAGAAAAAATTCTTCTTATAAGTATCTAAAATGAGATATTAAACCACACTATAATAAAATAAAGGAAAACTTGATTATGCATAATTAAACAAGAATGTACTGTGTGACTACATCCCAGTGATTTGTGATTATCTAATCTTGAAAAAAGTCATACCATAAGTATTTGTGTTTAGAATGTAATACCTTATTGCATGAAGTAGATAAAGAAATGTACTGATTGAAAAATTAAGACCTTCAATTTCCAATTTTATTAAACATTGTTTCCTTATTAAGATTATACCAATTGAGCCAATAATAATTAACCTCTAAGTTATTTAAGGAGGTCTTAAGACTTACGCACATGGTATCTTACCAAGTAGAATTCATGGGATATAATCAGAACACATTAGGCTTTTTGCCTCGAATGCCCTCGAAATGTATTATCTGGGGGTAGTTTTTCGTCTCCTTTTGGCAAAAACTCAGTCAGGTCCCACAGTTTCCTCAGTGCTTGTTGATTACACAGCCCTAAATTGACTTCACGCAGTCTTGATTCAGCAGATATTTACTGGCTTTATCTGATGTGGTGAATTTTGGGGTTCCTCAGAGATGTCCAGCATTAGTGTGGACTCTCACATGCAGCTCCTTGACCCAAACGAATTCACTCCTTCCCAGTGGTTTTTACACCTTCCTAAGCCTCTATTAATTTGCAGTCACTTCTACCTTCTTTTGAATGCCCCCATAGATTACCCTATTAGGAAGCATTAGGAGGAACCCTACTTAAGCTCCCTTGAGCCTGCCCAACTCCAGTCTGGGATAACATTTGCTTGGGTTTGGCTTTCACAACCTGTAGGGGTGTAGTCTGAGCCCAATGTCCCCTTCAGCCCCATTTGTCAGCAGATATCCAAATTAAGCTTCCTGAATCCCCCTTTCTTGCTTAAAATGAAGGAAGACATATCCCACGGGAAGAGAGATACTTTGCAATTTTTTAAAATCCACTTCATCTATTTTTATTGTTTTGTAGAAATGGAGGTCTCACTTTGTTGCCCAGGCTGGTCTTGCTTAAATTCCTACAATATCATCTGTTTCATGACTAACATTGGTATTTGATATATTGGTGTCTCTTTTAAAACCTCCAATTTAACATCTTTTTACATTAAAAAAAAAAAACAAAGAGAACTAAGCCCTATATCTCATATAAAATCTTTGGAAGTTGCAATAGTGAGAACACCTCATACTAATAAGCTAAAGTAGACGAGAGAATGATAGAAGCACAGGGATGAACCCTGGTGGCAAGAAACAATCATGTCATGGTTCTTGGGAGATCTATGAAATCCTGTTAGCTCCATCCCATCTGTGCAGGAGAACTCATGGAGCTTGTGAGTAACCTGTCTCACAGCCTGGAGACAGGGGAGCTAGGGAGCATAGGTAGCTGTCCAGTAACTACAAAGTCAGCTTTCTTCTTATTCTGTGTCCACTATCCCTTATAGAATCCTCCTTTCTTTTTTTTTTTTTTACAAAATATATATGTGTGTTTATTTATTTATTTGCATTAGGTACTAAATTTGGTTCACTACTGTAGGTGGATTAGGGAAGACTGGTTCAGAGGTAACCCAAAAGAACTTTTTTTTTTTTTTTTTTGAGACAGAGTGTCTCTCTGTCACCCAGGCTGGAATGCAGTTGGGTGATCTTGGCTTACTGCAACCTCTGCCTCCTGAGTTCAAGTGATTCTCCTGCCTCAGCCTCCGAAGTAGCTGGAACTACAGGCACACACCACCACACCCAGCTAATTTTTGTATTTTTAGTAGAGACAAGGTTTCACCGTGTTGCCAGGATGGTCTTGATCTCTGACCTCAAGATCCACGCGCCTCGGCCTCCCAAAGTGCTAGGATTATAGGCATGAGCCACTGCGCCCGGCCCCCAAAAATAACTTTTTTAGTCTCATTAAACCTAATATTTAAGGAGAATCACTTTCTCACATGAGGTATTCTAGTAATTATTTTAATTTTCTTTTTTAAATTTTTACCAGTATGAAACTATCCTGAGTCAACTACAAACAAAGAAATCTGTGATGGAAATATATTCAATCTTAATAAGATTTGGACAATTAGCTTATAGGACTGAGCCAATATACTTCCCCCAAATGAATTAATTTTTGCATTCAATCACGATTCATACGGTTTCTTTATAATTCATGTTTCATTGTTTTTAAAACTCTAACAATATACTCAAAACTTCACAGATTACAAACCAAGAGGCTGAGCTAATGTTTTATGTTCTTTCATTGGTGTAAAAGACTATCATGGGGACCTACAAGGGTATGAAATTTTTCTTCCAAAGTAATAACCTTATATTGCACTAGATAGCTAAAATACCACACTCATACATGTCATATTGCAGCAAACTCTGTATATACTTGAACTTTTTCACTCTCATCTACAATAGTTATGAACAAATAAAATCATTCTGAATAGAAATAATTTAGTCCTCAGTAGTTTCTTTTTACACATCACTTTAAAGGAATTAAAGATAGGAAAAATCTAATCAATCTAATGCAAGAGAAGATTATAGTGCTTATCAAAAATACCCTCTTCAGTTACTAGTAAACTTATGGAAGAAATGGTTGGCCATTTCTGTATCACCTGGTGAGACCCTAAACTTTTAAAATGTTATAAATTCCAGCCATTTTAAAGGTTTAGATGAAAAACAGTCTTTTTTCAGGCAAATTTAAATGTTTTCCCCAAAATAATTATGTTCTATTATAGAAATCAATGAACTTGTGTCTCCAGTGTGAAGCACATGAAAATTATCTTTGAAGTATTAATAAAGTAATCTTATTGAGGTAGCAATAACCAATTCCACTTTTTTCCCCAAATTGTCAAAACTGTAACATAAATACATAAACCTTTTATACAATTTTTTAAAGTTACTTTTTGCATAATAGAAAAAGTAATTAAAGTAGAGCTCAAGTTTCAAGGAGAAAAAATTTGTAGAGAAAGGGTTAGGCAGGGTGATGAGAGACACCCAGGGAAACTAGGAAAATAAAAGAACAGGAATAGAATTTTAAAATTTGTATTGACGTTCTTACAAGGCTTACAGCTGAATGAAGTTAAGCATTCTGCCATTTCAATTACTTTTATAGCAGTAAGAAAAATGTAGAAAACAGTTACACATTCACCTTAACTCGTTGTTAGCCTACTGAGAGCATTCTTCAGCAGTCCTCCTCCAATACCACCCAGCTTCATTTTCTGGCCTCAGCACGCACTCACATCAGTATTCCAAAATGCCTGTATACCCAAAATCAGAAAAGTTTATCATTTCTAGGTTTCCATTTATTTACTCTATAGTTATACTTACCAAATGTTAAAGTGCATAAAACTCACCATGTAAACTTGTTTAAAATACAGAGTCTAACATACAGATAATTACTCTAATCATCTCCAAAGATTCTTACTCAATAGATCTATATTTTAAATAAAGTGTAACTTGTTCAAGGTTGGAACCACACTAAAGAAACACTGATCTAATTTTGGGTTCACATTCAAGTTATTTAAAAGCTTGTAATATTATGACAACTACAATCAACTTTAACCTGTCACATCTTGAAGGATTTGATATAAGAATCAAATTAAATATACTGAAATATCTAGATGATAGCTGGATGGATGGATACATACATATATTCATACATAAATACAATGACAGGTGGGAAAAAGAGATGAGGGAAGAAGGGGAGATAAAAAGACTTTTATAAAAAAATAAAGTAGAGAGATCCAAGATGGCGGATTAGCAACAGCTCAGGAATGTAGCTCCCAGTGTAAGCGCAGAGAGCGAGTGGACGACGCACTTTCAGATGAATTTTTGTTGCCCACAGACCGGGAGATTCCCAGCGGAGAAGCCACACGGATCGCCAGCGCGACATTTTTGGCCAGTGCGGCTGTTTTGCCGGCACCCCAGCGCGGTGCTTCTCAGTGTGGAGTATACGGGACGGGGTGCCCTGTGAGTCGGGCCCGGCTGGTCCCATCCCCACAAGCAGAACAGCAATTGGAAACGCTGAGGACTGAGACTTTCACAGCAAGCACAGCCGAACCAGGAAGGTCCAGCTCTGTGGGGAAGGGGCGTCCGCCAAAGGAAAACTAAGAAACAGAAAAACTTCATTATCAGGTGGAGAGAGATCCAAGATGGCGGATTAGCAACAGCTCAGGATTCTAGCTCCCAGTGAAAGCGCAGAGAGCAAGTGGATGCCACAATTTCAGGTGAATCTCTGTTGCCTACAGACTGGGAGCTACCCAGCGGAGGAGCCACACGAGTCGCCAGCATGACTTTTTTGGCCGGTGTGGTGCGGTGCTTCTCAGTGCAGAGTGTGCAGGACTGGGTGCCCTTTGAGTTGGGCTTAGCTGGTCCCATCCCCACAAGGAGAACAGCAGTTGGGAGCGCTGGGGACTGAGAATTTCACAGTGGGCACAGCTGAACCCAGGAAGGCCTAGCTCTGTGGGGAAGGGGCATCCGCCAAAGGAAAACTAAGAAACAGAAAAAACTTCATCACCAACAAACCGGACATCCACTCAGACCCAATCTGAAAGTCGGCAATTACAAAGACGACAGGTGGATAAATCCACAAAAATGGGAAGAAACCAGTGCAAAAAGGCTGAGAAC
>CAUYLG010022292.1:0-54550 GCA_963573385.1 Cacajao melanocephalus
GGTTGCTCTTCTTGAGGAATATCTTTGTGGTGTTCTCTGTATTTCCTGGACTTGAATATTGGCCTGCCTTGCTAGATTGGGGAAGTTTTCCTGGATAATATCCTGAAGAGTATTTTCCAGCTTGGATTCATTCTCTTCGTCACATTCAGGGACACCTATCAAACTTAGATTAGGTCTTTTCACATAGTCCCATATTTCTTGGAGACTTTGTTCATTCCTTTTTACCCTTTTTTCTCTAATCTTGCCTTCTCATTTTATTTCATTGAGTTCATTTTCGACGTCTGATATCCTTTCTTCTGCTTGGTCAATTTGGCTGTTGAAACTTGTGCATGCTTCGTGAAGTTCTCGTGTTGTGTTTTTCAGCTCCATCAATTCATTTATATTCCTCCCTAAGTTGTCCATTCTCGTTAGCATTTCGTTAAATCTTCTTTCAAGGTTCTTAGTTTCTTTGCATTGGGTTAGTCCATGTACTTTTAGCTCACAGAATTTTCTTATTATCCACCTTCTGAAGCCTAATTCTGTCAGTTCATCACACTCATTCTCCATCAGGCCTTGTTCTCTTGCTGATGAGGAGCTGCGATCCCCTGTAGGAGGAGAGGCATTCTGATTTCGGGTGTTCTCAGCCTTTTTGCACTGGTTTCTTCCCATTTTGTGTCTTTGTAATTGCTGACTTTTAGATTGGGTCTGAGTGGACGTCTGGCTTGTTGGTGATGAAGTTTTTTCTGTTTCTTAGTTTTCCTTTGGTGGACGCCCCTTCCCCACAGAGCTAGGCCTTCCCAGGTTTGGCTGTGCTGACTGTGAAACTCTCAGTCCTCAGCGCTTCCAATTGCTGTTCTCCTTGTGGGGATGGGACCAGTGTAGCCCGACTCAAAGGGCACCCAGTCGCGTATACTCTGCACTGAGAAGCTCTGCGCCACGCCGGCCAAAAGAGTCGTGCTGGCGACCTGCGTGGCTCCTCTGCTGGGAATCTCCCAGTTTGTGGGCAACAGAAATTCATCTGAAATTGCGGGATCCATTCGCTCTCTGTGCTTTCACTGGGAGCTACAATCCTGAGCTGTTGTTAATCGGCCATCTTGGATCTCTCCGTGTGGTGATGAAGTTTTTTTCTGTTTCTTAGTTTTCCTTTGGCGGACGCCTCTTCCCCACAGAGCTGGACCTTCCCAGTTCAGCTGTGCTTACTGTGAAGCTCTCAGTCCTCAGCGCTTCCAATTGCTGTTCTCCTTGTGGGGATAGGACCAGCTGAGCCTGACTCAAAGGGCACCCAATCCCGTATACTCCACACCGAGACGCACTGCGCCGGGGCACCGGCAAAATAGCCACGCTGGCGACCCGTGTGGCTCCTCCGCTGGGAATCTCCCAGTCTGTGGGCAACAAAAATTCGTCTGAAAGTGCGGTGTCCACTCGCTCTCTGCGCTTTCACTGGGAGCTATAATCCTGAGCTGTTCTTAATCGGCCATCTTGGATCTCTCTCTTTTGTCTGTTTTCTAAAGGATTTTTTTTTTCTTTTTTACTGTTGAGTTTTGAGAGTTTTTTTTTTTTTTTCACATATTCTAGATAGGTTCTTAGTCAGATATGTGTCTTACAAATATTTTCTCCTAATCTGTATCTTGTCTTAATAGGATCTTTCCCAGAGAAAAAAATTTTGAATTTTGATGCAGTCCAGTGTATCAATTTTTTTCTGTTATTAATTGTGCTTTTGATATCTATTTAAACACTCTTTGCCAAAATTCTAGATCACACATATTTTCTCCTATGCATTTCCTAAAAGTTTTATGGTTTTACTTTTTAAGTTTAAGTTCATGACACATTTTGAGTTAATTTTTGTATATCATTTGAGACTTAGGTCGAGGCTCATTTCATTTTGCCTTTGGATGCCCAATTGCTCCAGCACCATTTGCTCATAAGGTATCTTTACACCATTAAATTGCTTTTGCAACTTTGTTAAAAATCAGTGGGACATATTTGCATCATCTTGGTTCTTTAGTTGGCCCCGTGACATACATGTTCATCCCTCTGGCAATACTACAGAGTCTTGATTAATGTAGTTATATAAGTTTTGAAATTGGGCACTGATTCATCCCACATTATTCTTCTTTCTCAAAATTATAGCTATTTTCATTCCTTTGCCTCTTCATACACCTTTTGGAACAGTCTTGTTTATATCTACAAAAACTGTTGCTGAGATTATGATAGAAATTGCTAAACCTGTTTATCAGTTTTGGGGAGAATTGGCATCTTTCCTATTTGAGTCTTCCAATCCATCAACACCATATGTTTCTCTGTTTATTTAAATTATCTTTTTTCATCAACATTGTGTAATTTCTGGCTTATGAGTCCTGTGCATGCTTTGTTACATTCACACTGTTTCTTTCTCTCTTTTTTTTGTGATCAATTTTAATGGTATTGCATTTTTACTTTCCATTGAAAGGCCATATGTCCATGTGTTTATTGCTGGTATGTAGAAATACAATTGGTTTCTTTATGTTTATTTTATATCCATAACCTTGCTGAGCTCACTTACTAGTTCTAAGAGTTTTTTCCTTTCAGATTCTTTGTGGTTTTATATGTAGACCACGTGTCATCTGCAAATGGAGACTGATTCACGAGTTTCTTTTCTGATCTGTGGCCCTTTGTTTCCTTTTCTTGCTTTTTTGCACTGACTCAACAGAACTTCCAGCACTGTGTTGAACAAGAATGTTAGAGTAGACATCTTTAGTTTGTTCTCAACCTTAGGGAGAAAACATTCAGCTATTCACTTATAATATTAAGTATAATGTTAGCCTCAGGGTGTTTGTAGACGTTCTTTATCAAGTAGAGGATGTTTCTCTCTATTCTTAATTTTTTGAGAGTTTGTAAATATCATGCTTGAGTATTGAATTTTGTTAACTGCTTTTTCTGCATTGTTCGATACAACTGTGATTTTCTCAGGGGTATAGATCAGGGGTAGAGCATTTGACTGTACAATCATGATTTTTCGTTTTTAGTCTGCATAATAGTGGATTGCAATGATTGCTTTTCAAATGCTGAGCCAGCACTGTATCTTTTAAATAAAACCCAGTTGGTACTGAGTGTCATTCTTTTTACTTACTGTAGGATTCTATTTGCTAATATTTTGCTAAAGATTTTTATACTATATTCACGAGGGACACCAAGCTTTATTGCTTTTGTTGTGCTGTGTTTGTCTAGTTCTGAACTGGGACGTGTTAATTCCTCTTCTATTTCCTGAAATGATTCCATAGAGTTGATCTCAATTCTCCTTTAAATGTTCGATAGAACCAGTAATACCACCTGGACCTGGAGATTTCCTTTCTGGGTGTTTGTTAATTATGAATTCAATTGTCTTAATAGTTTTAGGGCTAATACAATGATCTTTGAAATAATTAGGATGGTAGTTGAGTTTTTCAAGGAACTACTTCATATCATCTAATTTGTCAGATTTATGTGTATAGAATTGTTCATTCTATTTCCTTTTTATCCTTTTGTTTTTGAACAGGTTAAATTAATTTTTATTTGCTTTCTCTCATTTTACAATAATCTCTCTCACAAATGTCTTTTACAAACAGAGCATATATCCTGGTTGTGTAATACAATGTTATAAGTTAATTCTTTTTTCAACACAAGTTGCAAAGTTATCAATGTATCATATGAGAGTTCCCATAAGGGACCAAATTGAAAACAAAACAATTATTTTAAGTTTACCAAGTAGAGATTTTTTTCAGTAATCATTCATCTCTGCATTCACATCTATGTATTTTCTTGTGATAAGCAAACTGACTCAAATGATTTAAGTTATCCCACCATTTAACAAGAAAAGCCTCTACAATAATTTGAAACCATGGTGTTCTCTTAATTTTATTAGTAGCTGCTGTTTTCAGAAGTTCTTCTAGTTCTTCCTTTGAGATATGACAATACCTTTTAATCCCATTAGGATCTAGAAACAAAGTGACATTCTTCCTCACAAATAAAATGTAATCAATTTCATGTTCACCCCAGATACTGTCAGACTGAGCCTCATAGTGAATTCATGTTAAATAATTTCTTCTGGAGGAACTGCTTCCATGGGGATTCCTAAACAGCTTTCAGATGCTTCTATGCTGCTTGCCTTACTTCAAGGGCATCACTTTCCTCAAACTTGCCTGAATTACCTAATGGATGACTACAACAAGTATTGGTGAAACAACTTGGAAAGGTAATCTTAGCATCTGAGCTTCCCTCTAGCAGGAGCTTATTTTTGGTGTTGAGTAAGAAGACACTAAAAGCCCAATGCAATGATTCTTTTTCAGTGTTCTCATTCAGGTGACAATTCTTCTTGGCATCAGCACCAATTTTGTTATATCAATAAGGTTACACATGTCTGCCAAGAGCTGAACCTGCTGCTCATAGAGATGGCTGATATTTCTTTCAAGCATTGTTACAAAATGTCAGGTCTGTCCTAGAACACTGAGCAGCCTCCAGCTTGTACACCAGCCAGCCAGCCAGCTAGGGGTGTGCCCTTTTGGATTCTGTCCTCTGCATGCACCGACCTCTTACCCTTTTGACGTCTGCCGGGAAAATGATATCCCCAGTTTCCTTCCTGATATTGAGGTTTCGGGTTTTCTCCCTTAATCCTTTGTCAGTTTTGCTAGAGGTCTGCAAAGTTTATTGATCTTTTCAAAGTGCCAACTTTTAAAAAACTGACACTCTTTCTTAGTTTTCTCTTTTCAGTGTCATTGATTTCTGCGCTTGTTATTTCCTTCTTTCTGCTTGCTTTAGTTAATTTTGTTCTTCTTTTTCTAGGTTCTTGGGGTGGGAAATTAAATTATTAATTTGAGACTTTCATCTTCTAATGTATACACTTAGTGGCATAAATTTCCCTTCCAGCACAACCTTAGCTGTTTCCCACAATTTTAACATGCTTTATTTTCATTTTCATTGACTTCAATGTATTTTTTTTTTTTAATTTCTCTTGAGATTTCCTCTTTGATTCATGGATTTTCAGAGGTGTTTCAGAGAGTTTTTAGTTTCCATGTTTCTGGATATTTTCTGATTTTTGATTTCTGGTTTGTTTCTATGTGGTCAGAGAATGACTTCAGTTCATTTAAATTTGTTGAGATTTTAAAAAATGGCACAGAATGTGGTCTATCTTGGTGTATTTTCCTGGATCTCTGAAAAAAAAAGTGCATTCTGCTTATTAGGGGACGTATTCCATAAGTGTTGATTAGAACCTGTAGTGTTGTTGATTTATTCTGCATCCTTGCTGATCTTCTGCCTACTTATCCTAACAATTGTTAAAGGACAGATGTTGAAGTCTTCAACTATAATTACGAATTAGTCCATTTCTTTCAGTTCTGTTGGTTTTTGCTTTGCATATTTTGTGGCTTTGTTGTTTGGTGCATACACATTTAGGATTACTATGTTGTCTGAAGGATTGATTTTTTATTATTATATAATGTCCCTCTCAGTCTCTGGTATTTTTTTTAAACTCTTTAGCCTACTTTGTCAGATATTAATGTAGTCACTCCCCCATTATTTTGATTAATATTTACATAATATATGTTCTTCCATCCTTTTAACTTCCACCTGGCTATGTCATTAAGTTTGAAATAAGTTCCTTGTAAACAACATATAGTTAGGTTATGTTTAGACTATTTGTGGTTAGTATATTTATTGATATATTAGGAATTAAGTATGTTTTATTTTTTGGGTTCTGTTTGTTCTCTGTTTTCCTTCTTAGAAGGAAATTAGAAAGAATATAGAAGACTTAAGAAGGGAAGGAAAGTCTATTGTGTTTACCCATATTCTCACTTACTGTGTTTTTTCTTCCTCGCTGATGTACTAAGATTTCTTCTTTTATTCTTTCCTTTCCATTTAGAGAACTTGCAGCCATTCTTTTAGGGTAGGTCTGCTGATGACAAACCCTCTTGGTTTTCCTTAATTTGAGGATATTTTTAATTTTCTTATTTCTCAAGAATATTTTCACTGGATGTGGGTCTTTAGTTTAACAATCCTCTTCTTTCAACACTTGAATCATTGTGCTTTTCCTCTGGTCTTCATGGCTACTGATGAGAAATCTGTCACTTGAGTTATTTTCCCCTTATACATGAGGCATTGTTTTTCTTTGGATTTTTTTCAGAAATTTGCTTTGCTTTGTCTTAGGTTTTGGAAGTTTAATTATGATGTATTTAATTATGGTTTGATTCCTTTGGGTTTCTCCTATTTTGGATTCACATTGCTTCTATAATCCGAAGGCTTGCCTTTGGTTAAATCTACAAAGTTTTCAGCCATCATTCCTCGGGCACTTTTCAAGCATGTCCACTTTCTCCTCTCCTTCTGAGACTCTGTTGACACAAATGTTAGACATTTTGTTACAGTCCCACAGATCTCTGAGAATCTGTTTTCTATTTTTTTCTGTCTACTTTCTGCGTTATTCAGATTCGGTTATTCAGATTGGGTACATTCTACTATTTTGTCCTCCTCTTCACTGATTCTTTCCTCTGTCCCTTCCATTCTGCTGTTGAGACCATCCATTGAGTTTTTATTTTGGTTATATTTTTCAGTTCTAAAATTTTTACTTAGTTTTTTCTTCTATTTCTTATGGGGACTTTCTATTTCTTTGCTAAGACTATGCTGTTCATTGGTTTCAAGCATGTTTGTATCTGCTCATTGAAGCATTTTTATGTTGGCTGCTTTCAAATTTTTGTCAGATAATTCTAACATCTGTGTCATCTCAGTATAGGCATGCAGTGATTTTCTTTTATCATTCAATTTAAGGTCTTCCTTTTCCTTTTCCTTGGTATAATGTGTTATTTTAGATAGAAACCCAAACACTTAAGTATTAGGTCATGAGACTCAAGATCTTATTTAAACCTTTGATTTTAGTGAGCTTCCTCTGACACTGCTGGGGATGGGGGTAGGGGAGAGTGCTGCCTCATTACCTTGAGGTTGGCGAGAAGCCCAGATTTTCCACTTGGTCTCCATTGACAGTGGGGATGTCTCCTCACTGCTCCTGGTGGGGGCGTTGGGAGTTCCATCAGTATGACCTGGTTGTGAAGATGAAGACCATTCCTCATGAGGCCTCTCCCCTGACACCACGGCAGGGACGGTCTCATTATAGTGAGCGACAGTGACATTCTTGACTTTCTTCTAGGGCTCTCTGATACCACAGCTGGCAGAGGGAGGGGCATTTCATTAGTGCTGAGTGGGAGTGGAAGTCCAGCCTCCCCATGCGGTGTCCACTGACACCACCCTGGCGGGGTAGGGGGTGGAGTGTATGGGGCACCTCCTTATAGTCCAGAGAGAGTGGGAATCTAGGCTCCCAACCTGGCCTTTGTTGACATGGTATGAGGGTGGTATCATTATTTCTGCAGCGTTTGCCTGGGGCAAGGAGGAGGTTATCTTGTGAAAGTTTTCTATCTTGATAGGCTGCCTCTTTCCTGGTCCCTTGCCTGGGGAGGATCAGCTTTTGTTAGGGCTTTTTATGCCTCTTCCTGTTGGCACTTCCTGGTTGCCAGCTTCTTCAACTTCAAGTCTTAGATATACAAGACAAAAAGAAAACACAGGAAACCCATATCATGTTGTTCCTCAGGTCTCTACCCAGCCTGGCTTATTCTCTGCAACTTTCAGTGTTTTATACGTAATGTCCAGCATTCTTAGTTGCACTTGGTGGGAGGAGTCAGAAAGAGCACACCTACTTCATCTTCCCAGAAGTCCTGTCTTAGCTGTCAAATGTCTGCCAAGTAGCATAAACAGCAAGTGGAAAGCAGAGAGTCTGAGACTTTGTATGCAAATTCATAATAATGATCCATTAATGTCCATTTGAAGAGAGGGCTTTGAATTCCTTTCCGGTTGCTTACAGTGCTGTGGGTGTTAATGTTTTCTTGAAGTAGGGATTATTTAATTTCCACTAGCTTATTTTATATTGGGTTATTCTAGGACCCTTGCATTGAATTACCTAAGAACTGCCACGGCAGACAACTGTAAATTTGCTTAGCAGCAACCACTTAAAAGTGAACCTAACTGCTGCTGCAAACAATGGTTAAGTTTCTAGGGTGGGGAGCGCAGATCATCCAGGCTCTTAGGGAGGGGTAGGGTATGAGTGTTGGACACGGAGGCTTCATAGCTCACATCATTAAGCAGTGATGGATTTAAGTGACTGTTCCTGGACAAAACACATTGGTAGCTTTCCTGTGGCACTTCATAATGAGCAGTTAATTTTAGCCTGCTCAAAGGAGGAAGGCGTCCCTGCTGGCTTACCAGCTCAGTTTTCAGGGAATCACTATAGTGACAAATACTGTTATAAAATATACAGAGCAAAGCGATTAATAAGTGCCCACTGATGATGAAGTGTTGCCAGATTTCCTGTGAAATGGAGAAGTGGTGAAGACCGGGCCATCTATTGGCATCTCTTGTAATGAGTGATTAATGTGCCTTTGAACCCAACTTTTCCATTTGGATGTTGTTTCTAACCAGGGATAGAAATGGAAACTATTTATCTTTGGATCCAAACCCTAGACGCATTTAGGAGTTCAGAATTCATAAAAGGGAAGACTAAGAATGGACTAAAGTGACTTTGGAAATGTGGATTATTTTAGAAGTTGTTGATGCACCTGACACAGAACAAAATACTCTGCTTCAAATTACAGCTGCTCCAACACAACAGTCGATTCCCGTCACCATCACCACTGCACATCAGTAACCAAAATCTTATGCTTGGCACATGAATATCCCAAATGCCTCAGTCCAAGCTAGCCCTACTCATTTGTGACATGGAATTTGGTTTTCTGAATGCAACTTACACTGGTATTCCAGGGCCAGGTCCAGAGTAGGTGCTCAACAAATGTTGAATGAATGAATGGGCTCTGGAAGACATGCAGACTCTGTGGTCCCAAAGCAAAAGGAAGGTTGGAGTCAATTTCACATTGGCCCATAAAATTGGGTTGGCCTTCAGATGAGTGAAGACGTTTATTCAAGCTCAGAGGGATCTGGGTCTACTTTTGTCATAAGACTTGAGCTTGAGAAATAACTATGAATTAGTATGGACACTATGGCTTGGTCTTCAAGGAACACGATACTGTTAGCAACAGGAGTCCCTGCCTCCCCAACACACACACACACGTTTCCCTGTCAACTTCTAGATGTATGTCATTGTTTGTGGTGGCACATTACAGTGCTTTATGTCATACTTCAGCATTTCCTGTGTCATAGAGTCTTACAGTTTAGGTTGAAGTTGAGACAAGTGGCCCGCTTGTCCGTGTCAGTTACAACTGGGTTCTGTTGGATTCAAGAGAGTCGCTCAGCCTCAGTGGTTTTACCAGACTTGTTGTGAACAGGGTCATAGAATACACCTGGCTCCAAAAGAGCCTGGGAGAGTTTTCTTTTTTTTGAGGTGATATTTCGCTCTTGTTGCCCAGGCTAGGATGCGATGGTGCGATCTCAGCTCACCGCAACCGGGTTCAAGCGATTCACCTGCCTCAGCCTCCGAAGTAGCTGGGATTACAGGCATGCGCCACCACACCGGGCTAGTTTTGTATTTTTAGTAGAGACGGGGTCTCTTCATGTTGGTCAGACTGGTCTCAAACTCCCAAACTCAGGTGATCCACCCACCTTGGCCTCCCAGAGGTCTGGGATTACAGGAGTGAGCCACAACACCCGGCCGAGAGTTTTCTTTCTTTTTTTTTAAATAGGAATATTGCTGCCCCAGACAAAATTGGGATTATGTTGATTAAAAAAAAGCTAAGAAGAGAATGACTAGTTGACAATCTGTGTTTTCTGACACACTACTGAAGTATGTATTTATATCCACTTATTTGCCCTGGGCTGGAAAGCTTCCAAGCATTAATTTTTTAATGCTTGTTAGCATGAAAACACAATGACAAACTTATGTTTTTTTCTTTGGAGGGATGGCATGGAACATCTGTGAACTTGTTTACCGGCCAAATGAGTCAATTAAAGCTGGGAACATTAATTTGTTGGAACAGTTGTGTATCAACATTGAAGTGAAAATAGAATTATAGTAATATATATTCTTAGAGACATAGGGAATGCTAAGTTAAAGACAGCATTCCCACTCACAGCAGCTAACGATGAACCTACCTAGGAAGAGAGGGCAGATGTCAGCGAACTGCGCTGCTCGGGCAGGGGCTGTGGAGTCTTTGCTGGCTACAGAATTCTGGGATTCTATAACCCCCGTACTGTGGAAATGCATTTGAAAATAGGCCATCTCTAATCACTCACCCGGGGTGAGCTCAGGAGCGGGGGTTTCTACCTACGGAAATGATTTCTTCACCCCTTGATGTTTTCTTGATTTTGTGTATTCTCACCCCTCTCTCATGTCTTTCATTTGGCTTCTTTTCCTATTTTCCATGGTTTCTGACCTCATAAAGACCATCCCATGGCATTCAAACCCACAGTAGAAAATATCAGGAAAGTGGTCCCATTTGCCATCTCAGAAAGCTCTGTGGAAGTTCCACTGCTACCACCGACCTTTAGCCCCGTGTTCTTCCATCGTGAAAAATAACAACCATTTGCTGTTGTTCACTAACTCTCTCTCCTCAACCAGTCCATTTTCAGCCACCGTATCTTCTATATGAAAGGAGATGGCACAAAAAACTTGCCACAGTTGAAACCCTTTATAATTAATGAATTGAAAACCTTTGTTGAAGCTGCTTATTTTAAAAAATAACGTGACCTCATGGCTCACGCCTATAATCCCAGCACTTTAGGAGGCCAAGGTGGGTGGATCACAAGGTCAAGAGATCTAGATCATCCTGGTCAACAAGGTGAAACCCTGTCTCTACTAAAAATACAAAAATTAGCTGGGCATGGTGGTGCCTGTACTCCCAGCTACTTGGGAGGCTGAGGCAGGAGAATTGCTTGAACCCAGGAGACGGAGGTTGCAGTGAGCCAAGATCATGCCATTGCACTGCAGCCTGGGTAACAAGAGCGAAACTCCGTCTCAAAAAAAAAAAAAAACAACAAAACAAGCAAACAAACAAACAAAACAAAACAAAACAAAATGTGACCTCTTCTCCATAAGTCTGAGGTGTGGGAAGACAAGGCCATTCTTGATCCTACAGATTTCAGGTTTGTACATTGGATGAGAATCTATCTTTTTAAGTTGCTATGATGGACAATAATAACGGCTTGTATATTTTGAGTGCTTAATACATGCCCATTGAAGGTTTTACATGTGATATCAGTTAGGGTTTTTTTGTCAATTAGCAAATGACTACAGAACTTAGTGCCTTTTATGAACGAAATGTTTGTGTCCCCTACCACCAAATTCATATGCTGAAGCCCTCCTCCCCAAAGCAATGGTATTAGGAGGTGATTAGGTTTAAATGAGGTTATGAGGGTGGGGCGCCGACAATGGGATTAGTGCCCTTATAAGAAGAGGAAGAAAGTGCAGCCTCTGTCTGTGCTGTGAGAGGACACTGTGAGAAGGCATCCACCCACAAGCTAGGAAGTGTGCTGTCACCAAGGACAGAACCTGCTGGCACCATGAACTTGGACTTCCCAGCCTTCGTAGCTGTGGAAAATGACTGTATGTTGATGAACCCACCCAGTCTATGGTATTTTGTATAGTAGCCTGAGCTAAGACAGTGGCTTAAACCCAGAACTGTTCCACATGAATCTCTGGGTGGATGGGGCTCAGCTTGGCCAATCTTGCCCGGGCTTGCACTTTTATTTGTTTTTATTATTTAGTATACTTTACAAGTTCTGGGCTGCATGTGCAGAATGTGCAGGTTTGCTACATAGGTATGCACGTGCCATGGTGGTTTGCTGCATGCATCGCCCCAGTCATCTACATTAGGTATTTCTCCTAATGCTGTCCCTCCCCTATCCCCCTACCCCCTGCTATCCGCCCCCCTGCCTCCCACCCCACAGGCCCGGTGTGTGATGTTCCCCTCCCTGTGTTCATGTGTTCTGGGCTTGCACTTTTATCTGAGGTCAGCTGGAGCGTGCTGTGGCTGAAGCTGGCTTGTCTTAGAGAGCTTCACTCAGCTCTCTCGTTGTTAACCATCGGATGGCAGGGGTCATAGGGCAACTGGGCCACTTGTCTCTCATCACCCGGCAGCCTGGCTTCATCGTGTTCACAGGGTGACAGTGGAGTCCCAAGAGGGGAGGGTAGAGAATGCATGGCCTCCTGAGGCTGACTCAGAAATGGCAGGATGCTACTTCCACCCCGTTGTACCAGTAGAACGTCACATCACAGGGCCAGCTCAGACTCAAGGAAGAGACTCTGCCTCTTGATGGGAGGAGCAGGAGCTGCAGAACCACATTGCAAAGATATGGTTGACATAGGGAGGGATGGAGATGTGGCCATTTTAAATCTTCCTCACACGTGTTAACGCTGTTAATCCAGGAGCCTTGTTAGGCAGCGTGATACACTCTTAGACCCATTTTATACATGAAGAAACTGAGGCCTAGCAGGGCTAAGGGACATCATTCAGAACTAGGATTCAAGCATTCTTTCTCTAGAATCTCTTCTCTTACCTATTCCCTCGCTTTGGACTAGGTATCAAAACTAGACATCAAAGTCAACTCATGTTAATTTCACCTCACAGAGAGAAATTCCAGAAAGCAATAGAGAAATCTAGTCATCTAAAAGGGTTTTCAGGAAGGTTCATAAACTGTGCATGGCTCATTTAGAGAAATGCAGACACCGTAGATTGATGACTGCTCCTCTTACCTTCCATGCCTTCTTTAGAGGCAGCACCAAACATTTCTGGACATTGCTGCGCTCTGAGTGTCCAGACAACCACTATTTAAACTCTCAAGTGTCCTGGATCTGTCTCTGTGGCTGTCCCCAGCAAATATACTCCCAGATTGTCTCAGATGTCGGTGGTGTGATCATGGCAAAGGCTGTGGACACAGATTCAAGCAGTTGCTTCTCAACTGCAGCCAGGCTGAGACTCCCAGAGAACAGAGCACGCACTTTGAGAACGAGGTCATGGATGAGGGTGGTTGTGTTGTAGGAAGTGAGTCGGTTACCATCAGATGTGTCCGGTCACGGTTGCTGAGGCTCCTGGGCCCCTCCCTCATTTTGCAAATATTGCCAACCCCAGAGTCTTGATATTTTGAGAAATGTGACGACACAAAATTTGCTGATGTCTCCAGGGAAAACAAGCAAAAAGATGGATCCGGCTTTCAAATGCCTGTGATGCCTGCCCAACAGATCTCAGCCTGTTGTGCCGCAGAGTGGAAGGATGCGTTTGTCCAGAATCCCAGCTCCACACTGGTCCTGCAGTGTTAAAGAAGAGGTATTGAGTTCTCCGTCCCTGCACTCCTTCTCCCCAACTCAAGGCCTGTATCTCAGGATGAGGGTGGATTTATGATATCTGGAAGTGCTGAGGTGAGAGTGATGAGGCCTTGGCAGCGTGGAGAGCATCATTTGTGCTCTGCTGGAGAAGAAGTTAGAAGAGCAGCAGTCATCCACCGGTTTTGCCAGTTCTTGGCACCCTGTCTGGGTTGAGCCACGGCTTACATGTGTAAGCCATGTACGCTGACACATCCTGAAAAGAATAGGCTTTCTGTAGAATATATAATCACTTTCCCAGGACAGTGACTCATGGAGAGCCCTAATTCTCCAGTACGATTTTCTGCATCGCTCTGAGATTGAGAACTTCCTGGTCAGTGACAAGTTGCTGATGGGCAATAATGCCAAGACTGACTTCCTGCATTCAGCTGATGACAAAACGCTGAGATTCCAAATGCATCTCCTGGAGAGCAGGGTTGAGATGCCAACGGGGAAATGTAGTGCCAGCAGGGAGCATGAACATCAAGACGGCTGTGAAGCTGAAGGCAGGCTCCCAGCCTAGAACTGCTGTGCACACGTGCCTGCTCTCAGCCTGAAGTAGCTTTGTAGTGAGTGACTCTTTTTGACTCAAATAAAAACAATTTCTTCCCAGTTGTGTGCTTTGAAAAACAAGTGGCCCAAGGGAATTGTACCAGGGCAGCAAATGACAATGGATTGAGGGTTGACTTTGTGGACAAGAGACACATTACATAAGCATTGGAAAATGACAACAGATCTTCCCCAGGTCAGATGCTTAGACATCAAGTCAGGAGCCTGGATGGAGAGGGCTTTGTGTGTGCCTCATGGGGCCACAGAAGTGAAATAACTTTGCAACAGTGGGGAGTGCTCTGCACACATTCCCATCCCAAGGGCCCGTGACAGAATTTGGATGTTGCCCTACTCAAATCTCACGTTGACTTGTAATCTCCAGTGTTGGAGGTGGGTCTGGCAGGAGGCGATTGGATTATGGAGATGGATTTCTCATGAATGGATTAGCACTGTCCATCCCTTTGATGCTGTCCCTGTGACAGTGAGTGAGTGCTTATGAGATCTGGTCATTTAAAAGTGTGTGGCACTTCCTCCTCCCCCTCTTGCTCCTGCTCCTGCCATGTGAGACACCTGCTCCCACTTCCCCTTCTGCATGACTGGAAGCTTCCTGAGGCCTCCACGGAAGCCCAGCAGATGCCAGCATTGTGCTTCCTGTACAGCCTGCAGAACTGTGAGCCAACTCACCCTCTTTTTTTTCTTTCACCTAGTCTCAGGTATTTCTTTATAGTAATGTGAAGATGGACTAAAACAACTCAGAACCACCTAATTATTAGGAGTGCCTCCTCTCTCTCTTCCTGAGGAATGTCTGCAAAGACAAACTGTTTTCTGTTTACTAAAAGCTAAGTGAGTACGTGTATATAATTCTTTAAAATGTTGGGATCAGAAGTGTTAGTCCCTTTCTATTTTTGTCTTACCAATATGCATTTTGTTCAGTGTCCAAACACTGTCACTTCAAAAAGTACTAGAAACAGATGAGATGCCAGCCTAGGAGGCAGCCTCCCTTCCATGCAGAGCCCTCCACTGACCATCACTGCACTGTCAGAGCAGTATAACAGGGCAGAGGCAGCAGCACTTGGTTGAACTTGCCAATGCAAAGCAAAATGAGGAAAACCAAGGCTCTCCAAGGAAAAAGAGCTGTTTTATCATGGATTTTATTATAGTCATATGACAGAGTACCTCACTGAAGACAGTTAAATGGGTGGAAAGCTATTCCCTGGAGGTATTAGACAAGAAAAGCTCTGTAGCAATGTGAGTTTGGGAAATGCTGAGTTAAACAAGTTAAATAAATCTCTTTGCTGCAGGATTTCTCAGAATATTCTTATCCTAATATGCACTGTGAGTTTCCAAGAGAGGAATGTGTTGTGCAGGGCTCCCCAAATTCCTGTAGCCATGGGACTCCTGTTTTTCCCTCTCCCGCAGGCAGTGGCTTGGTGCTGTGGGTAAGCATGTGGGCTCTGGGGTCAGCCTGTCGGCTTGAATCCAGGATCTCCCGCCTCTGAGCTGTGTGGCATTGGACAAGTCATTTAACCTCTCTCAGCTTCGGTTTCCCCATCTCTAAAGGGAGTATAACAGCAGCACCTGCCTTATAAGGTTGTTGTAAGGGTGTGGAAAATAAATGAGGCAATTCATATGAAGCACTGCATTTATCCCATGACCTCAGAGACAGTTAACGCTTAGCAAGTTATCGTAGAAAGCACCTCGAAGACTGAGTGTTGCCTGGTGAGCACTTTTCAAAATCGTTGGTGGAGTGGATGTTAGAGTGACCACTTAGCATCTGTGACACCCCCCTGGCCAAAACGATTGGTTTAGGTTGGCCTAATTAGAAGGCTGCTCAAGCGTGTTCTTTGATGGTCAGAGGACAACATCCCTTTGCATCTGAGTGAGTGATGGTGGGTGGGCATTGGACCTGGAACCACTGTGAGCAATTTAATGAGACGAGTCAGCCTGGGAGGGAGCAGATACCCCGAGGATGGCAGGCCACAGTCTGCCCCTCCCCTGGACTTGCTCAGTCAGGAGAGCCTGTAAATTCCTCGCAGCTGAAGTAAGTATGAGTAAGGTTTTCTGTGGCCGGCTGTCTGCAGCCTTTCAGCTGATAGAGTGGGGAGCTGGTGGCGAAGGAGGCAGTGTGGGGCATCGGGGAACAGCTCCAGGGTGCAAATACAGCCCAGCTCTTTGGAATGGGCCGCACCAGCTCTCAGCTCTCATGTGACTGCTGTGCTTCTTAGTTTCCTCAGTAATGAGAGGGAGTTATCAAAATCGTCTACCTAAACCTTATGGTAACGGCGAGGTCCAAAGGAGAGAAGGTGTGTGCAAACACTTTGGGGACAGTGAAGTGTTCTATAACAGCAAGGGAGAAATGTTTATAGCAATGGTGGAAACTCAACCACTTCCTGATTTAAAGCTTTTACACTGTGGTGGTACAAGATTTTTGGCTAACGCTAAAATAAGAATATGAGAGCCAGCTGTCAAAATATTATAATTGGTTTCTGTCGAACCCGAAGGCTTTAAATTCTGTGATGCTATAAGTTTAAGGGCTTATCTATGGATTTCTGCCATTCTGTAATGCTCTATCCCATTTAAAATTCCATCGCCGTGAGTACTTCAAAACGGACTCTGGAAAGCATTCACATATAACCGACAAACCTCACATTATGGTAACTCTATGAAAAAAATTTAAACTCTGTGAAATATTAGTCCTCCTTCCTTATTTATAATTCAACTAAATGGATCAACTCTTATTTGATAAAAGATAGTGCAATTTTCACTTCTAGTTTTAGAAAGAGTTTTAACCAACAGCATAGCATGGTGGAAAGTCAGTAAAAGAAACCATCGACAAAAAAATAAGAAGAAATAAGTTTTGCAATGACTTTAATGAAGTTGAAACTTTAAATTGTTAGCAATAACAGCGATCTAGTATTTATTGAGAAGGACAGTTCGCCACGGGTTTCTTGCACATCTGCAAGTCTCGCCGGGTATCTCAAGAATGCAAGGCCCTGGCTGCTCTTTATTTAGCTTGGCCGTTTCTCAGGTTGTGTTTGCAGTGAGTAACCTTGAGGAACCGGGTAAGGTCTCCCTCCAAGACAAAGAGTGGGCTTGCTCACTGTTCGCTGCGACAGTGCTGTGTTTCCCACGCTCGGTGCTCGTCATATGTGGCACAAACCCACTGCATGTAAAACATCCATCTCGGCCCCTCCGTGCCAGCCCAGTGCACGTTTAGGAAAAGGAGAACTGTCATGTGCATGCCATATCCTGAGTAATAAAGTCTCATGTCTCTGATCCAGTGGTCTGATGTCTTCTGCCAGCATCCGTGAAACTGAAACAGGCTAACTTATTAGGCAGATCCTAGACTTTCCATAGGTATGGAGATTTTTGGTGATTTTGTGTTATATTTGATTTATTTTCATAAACATTTCCTTGTTAAGAATTCACACCTATGATATTCTTTGTGGGCGCCTGGCATCTTCATTAACCAGCAGAGGGAGCCCGTGCTGATTAATAAGAGGCAGGCAAGCTTTCCTTGTTTTACACATGCCAGACACCTCACAGAAAAATCCACTTACAGTTATCACGATGCTGTTAGCACACAGAAAACATGGAGGGCATGATAGTAGCATCTTTTACTTGGGCTTCAGAGCATAGAAGGTAAAAATGCTACATTTTCCAAGGTGATCTCCCGGGGAGGAGGAAGTTAGGGAATCTACATTACCACTCTAAAAGCAGATGAAAGGAATATTTTCTAAATAAAGAATTACTCTGTAGTTGCTAGCACTGGATCTTGTGAAAGAAGAGCTCCTGAATGTAATAACATATTTGTCTTTGGAACTCTAGAACTTTCTTTTTCGTTTACACCATCTATGTTATTAAGGAATGAGGTGCTCAGCTGGGTGTGGTGGTGTGTGCCTGTGATCTCAGCTACTCAGGAGGCTGAGGTGGGAGGATCGCTTGAGCCCAGGAGTTTGAGTTCGGCCTTGGCAACACAGTGAGGCCCTGTCATTGCAACATAAAAATAAAAGTAAAAGCGGAAAGGAAGTCCTACCTTGGAAATGATCTGATGTTCATTATGCTTAAAAATGGTGTGTCAGTCAAGTGCCTGAGGAAGTGCACATGCAGGTCTTGTGCATTTCACTTTCATATCCTTGGGTTTGTACTTTCACCCACCACAGTTTCAGGTGCAGACGGACAAGTCCAGAGCTGACTATCTGCCTGCGGCTGGGCCAACTTCCCTGAACAAGTCTCAGCATCGGTACTTGAGGGGCTCCAAGCCTCCTGCTTATTTATAAAACAATATGAAGCTTCTATCACTCATTTGCCTCTTGGTGGAAGCACAAATCTAGCACATTCATTAAAATAAAGGAAAGAAATTTAACAATAATTCAATATTGCATTTTAAGGATTGTCACATGGTGGAAAACCAAATTGAATACTATTAGTGATAAGATGGCAATAATGAAAAATATTTAATAATGTCTGTTGTAATTTGAATGTTGTATTGTTATTTTAATATGGAGCCCTGCATGAATTTGTGTGTCATCCTTGCACAGAGGCCATGCATTCCAATTTTAGTATCTGTGCTACTGAAGCATACATGTAACCTGAAATTTATTTTCAAACTTGGGAGTTGCATGTATTGATAGTCATATTGTTCCACCTTCAAATGGCTTTTTACTTTTTTTTTTTTTCTCGGAGACAGAGTCTTGCTCTGTCGCAGTGGTGCGATCTTGGCTCACTGCAACCTCCGCCTCCCAGATTCAAGCAATTCTCGTGCCTCAGCCTCCCGAGTAACTGGGATTACAGGTATGCTTCACCATGCCTGGCTAATTTTTTGTATTTTTAGTAGAGACAGGGTTTCACCATGTTGGCCAGGGTAATCTCAAACTCCTGACCTCAAGTGATCTGCCTGCCTCAGCCTCCCAAAGTGCTGGGATTACAAGCGTGAGCCACAACTCCCGGCCCTGTTTTTTTTTTTTTTTACTTTTATTTCATGGTCACATGACTTGGTGGATTTGAGAAAGTGATCTGTTTACTGGTGTGTTTTTCATTTCATCACTAGTTTTAATTTTTAAAAAAGCTTCTTGGAATAGGTATCTTGCTTAAGAATACATCAGAGAACATAAACGGTAGAAGAAGAAGTGTGGTAAGGGAAAAAAAAGGCTGTTTTTCAAATACAGCCAGGCTTTAAGGCAGTCTGTGCTCTTAGAAGAAGTTTTGTAAGAGGAAGTGATGTAAGTCAAATCTAATTTTCCCATACAAACAATGCTATGACTATAGGGTTATTTTACTAAACAAGGACTTAATGGCTAGTTTTTAAAGGAATACTTTAAATACCCCATTTTTAACTGCAAGTGTATGCTACGGTGCTTCTGAGGCACATGCAATTTGGTGAAGGAGGGCAGTTGAGAAGCTGGCTGCATGTTGTTTATTACTTGATTTATGCGAGAGAATCCCTGAAATGGGGACAGATAAGATTGGAGGATCTTTGAGAAGGTCTGGTCTCAATCTAGGAACTTCAGAAAACCTGGGGTGCGGTTGACGAATGGCCGAGCCAAGGAGTGGGCTGTGTGGCCCTCAGGAAGATCACTGGGACTCCGTGACACCTGGGCTGCTCAAGGGGGGACAGAACTGAGAATGAACCACTGGAGAGGAGTGACGTCAGCAGGATGGAGGATCGGTGCTCCCCATGTGTATCCCCCGACAGCAGCCACCCACCGTCAAAAGTGCCTCTGTGGGAACTTTGGGATCTAGATGGGAGTCGCAAAACTCCAGTGGAGTCCAAGATTGTGCAAAGCCATTTTAGGAAGACAGAACCACACCCAGGTGGCAGTTTGTTGATGGTGGTCCCAGCTGCACACCTGGGAACAGTCCTGTCCTCCTGTGAACTTGGCTATAGCTTGTCTGGCCTTGCTCCTGCCACGAGTGCCATATGCCAAGCCAGGGATGTGGGAAGAGCCACAGCCATCTGTACTTCCAGTGGCAGGCCCACGCAGCTCAGTCCAGGCCGTGGACAGTGAAGCAGCCAGCGACCCAGTTCTAGCTCCCCTCAGCTGGGGTCTGGGAGCAGCACTGTCTACCGAGGGACCTGGCGGGAGACGCATTCACCTGCACAATGGAAATACAACATACCAAAACACGTGGGCTGCAGCAGAAGCAGTTCTAAGGGAAGTTTATAGCAGTAAATGCCTGCATGAAGAAAAAAGAAAGATCTCAATTAAACAACTCAACTTTACACCTCGAGAAATTAGAAAAAGAAGCACTAACTCAACCCAAACTTAGAAGGACGGTAGTAATAAAGACTAAAGTGGAAGTAAATGAAATAGAGATAGGACAAAAAAAAAATAGAGATAGGAAAGACAACTGAAAACTTATGTAACAAACCTGCACGTCCTCCACATGTACTTAAAAGTTAAAGAAAAGATCAACAAAACTAAGAGTTGATATTTCTGGAAAGGATCAACAAAATTGACAGACCTTTAGCTAGACTAAGAGAAAAAAGAGTGATGACTCAAATAAAAAAGAGAGAGGGCTCAAAATAGTAAATTAAAAAGAAGACATTACAGTTGACAGTACAGAAACACAAAAGATTATGGGAGACTGTGATAAACAATTATACTCCAGCAAACGGGGAAGCCCAGAAGAAATAAATAAATTCCTAGAAATAGACAAGCTACCAAGGCTGAATCAGGAAGAAATAGAGAATCTGAACAACCCTAAAACTAGTAAGGAGATTGAATTAGTAATCAAAAACCTTTCAACCAAGAAAAGCTCAGGACTAGATGGCATCACTGGTGAATTCTACGAAACATTTAAAGAAGAACTAATATCAATTCTCAAAATCTTCCAAAAAATGGAAGAGGAGGGAACATCTTCAGACTCATTTGATGGAGTCAGTATTACCCTGATACCAAAGTCAGATAAGGACACAGCAAGAAAAGAAAACTACAGGCCAATATTCCTGATGGACATAGACACAAAGATTCTCAACAAAATACTAGCTAACTGAATTCAGGCATATTACCAGAATCATACACCATGAAGAAGTGAGATTTATCTCTGGGATGCAAGAATGGTTCAACATAGGCAATACCATTTCCTGAAGCTTTTTCTGTAAGACCAGGAGCAAGGATACACCCGCTCACCACTTCTTTTTTTTTTTTTCTTTTTGAGATGGAGTCTTGCTCTGTGGCCAGGCTGGAGTGCAGTGGTGCCATCTTGCCACACTGCAACCTCTGGCTCCCAGGTCCCAGCAATTCTCCTGCCTCAGCCCCCTGAGTAGCTAGGACTACAGGCACGCACCACCATCCTGGCTAATTTTTGTACTTTTTTAGTAGAGATGAAGTTTTACCATATTGGTCATGCTGGTCTCGAACTCCTGACCTCATGATCTGTCTGCCTGGGCCTCCCAGAGTGCTGGGATTACAGGTGTGAGCCACCATGCCTGGCCCATTTCTTTTTGAGATAGTACCAGAAATCCTAGCTAGAGCAATTAGCTAAGAAAAATAAATAAAAGACATCCAAATTGAAAAGGAATAAGCTACACTGCCTCTGTTTGCAGATGACATAATCTTATTTACAGAAAAATCCTGAAGTCTCTACCAAAAAACTGTTAGAACTAATAAGCAGATTCAGTAAAATTACACAATACAAAAGCAACGTTCAAAAATCAGTGGCATTTCTATACACTGAAAATGACTAATCAAAAAAAAATGTAGAAAACAATCCCATTTAAAATAACATCAAAAAGAATAAAGTACTTAGGAATAAATTTAACCAAGGAGATGAAAGATCTGTATAATGAAAAACTATAAGACATTAATGAAAGAAATTGAAGAAGGCACAAATAAATGAAAAGATATCACATATTCATGGAATGGAAGAATTAATGTTAAAATGTTCATACTACCCAAAATAATCTATAGATTCAGAATGACATATTTCACAGAAATAGGAAAAAACAATTCTAAAATTTTTGTGAAACCTCAAAAGACCCTGAATAGCCAAAGCAATCTTGAGCATCACATGTTCTAATGTCAAACTATATTACAAAGCTATAGTAATCAAAACAGTATAGTACTGGTGTAAAAACAGACACATAGAACAATGGAACAGAATAGAGACCAGAAATAAATCCACACCCATATGGTCAACTAATCTTTGACAAGGGCACCATGAAGACACAATAGGGAGAGGATAGTCTCTTCAATAAATGGTATTGGGAAAACTGGATATTGATATGCAGAAGAATGAAATTAGATGCTTATCTTTTATCATACACAAAAATAACTCAAAATGGGTTAAAAGACTTAAATGTAAGACCTGAAACATAAAACTCATAGAAGAAAATGTGGGGAAAAAGCTCCTTGACATTGGTCTTGGCAATGAGATTTTTGAATGTGACACCAAAAGTACAGACTACAAAGAACAAAAATAGAATTACATCATTGCAGTGTTTCCTTTGCAAACGAAGCAACCAAGAAAATGAAAAGGCAACTTACAGAATAGGAGAAAATATTTGCAAACCATGTATGTAATAAACAGTTAATATCTAAAATATATAAGAAATTCATACCACTCAGTAGCCAAAAACCAGATAATTTGATTTAAAATGGGCAAAAGACCTGAACAGACATTTTTCCAAAGAAACATGTAAATGTCCAGCAGGTATATGAAAAGGTGCTTGGCAACACTAATCAACAGGAAAATGCAAATCAAATCCACAATGAGATAAGACGAGAGATAACAATTGCTGGTAAGAATGTGGAGAAAAGAGAACCTAAATGTACATTGTTACAGCCATTATGGAAAATGATATGGCGTTTCCTCAAAAATTAAACATAGAACTACCAAATGACCTGGCAATCCCACCTTTGGGTATACATCCAAAGGAAATGAAATCCATATGTGGAAGAGATATCTTCACTCCCATGTTCATCGCAGCACTATTCACAAAACTGAAGCTATGGAAACAACCTGAATGTCCATCAGTGGATGAATGGACAAAGAAAATGTGGTCATATACATAGTGGACTATTACTCAGCTGTAAAAAAGGAAAATCCTCATGGATGATCCTGGAGGACATTATGTAAGATAAACCCCACACAGAAAAAATAATACTGAATGTTCTCACTTCTATGTAAATCTAAAAAAATTGGTTTCATAGAAACAGAGAGTATAATAATGGTGGTTAGCAGGGGTAGGGTGTGGGGGAAATGGGAAGACGAGAACAAACGTCCTCTTATAAGATGAATAAACTCTGTGGATCTAATGGATATCAAGGAGCTATAATTAACAAGACAGTATCGTATACTTGAAATTTGCTAAGACAGTAGACTTTAATTATTCTCACTGCACACGCACCAGGTGACCATGTGAGATGATGGATGTGTTAATTAGCTTGATTGTGGTAATCATTTCACAAATATATCTAATCATCGGGTTGTATACCTTAAATATATACAATTTTTATTTGTCAATTATACCTCAATAAAGCTGGAAAGAAGGAACGCATCATCAGAGGGGCAGGGAGGCTGACACTGGTTTTATAAAAGGGCACCCAGGGGGTGCTCAGGCTGGCAAAGGAGGCAGGGAGTCAGCTGTCCACTGGGGTTTCCTCTTGAAGACTCTTGACCAGGCTGGTTAAGACGAATGGAGTGTTCCACAGATGTGCATTGAGTAGCCACCATGCTCTGTGCTCTGTCGTGGGCACTCTGCCCTAGAGATGGTGAAGAAAGGTGTGGCCGCAGCCCTGGACCGCACCATGGTAGACACAGCTGAGTCACTTTGAGCTGATTGTGTACTTCTAATAAGCTATTAGCAGTACACGAAGGACACACACGTGGATAATGTTATTCGCGATTTGATGTTTTGTCTTCACCTCTCTCTTCAGCACTTTTCACTCCTCCTGTTTTTGTGACCCAGAAGATATATTTCTTTGAAAGTGGAAAATGTGGCTTTTGTATTTTATCCTCAGCTACTTTCCACGAAACACATGCACATAATGTTTTGACTTTCAGGAAAAGAGGGGTTGAGAGGAAAATGAACGGATTGTAAGGCATGCCATGCAGTCAGGGACAGAGGGAACTTTTCCTTCTAGACTGTGTGCAGGCAGGCTCTGGAGGCCATTCTGCAGCTCGCTGAGGCAAGGCAGAGTTTCAGATCTGGCACTTGAAGTCTGAGCCGGATTAGTTCAGGGGCAGCAGTGCCCAGGAGCCGTCGCGACCCATGCTGGGAGGGTCTCCTCAGCCTGTCCTGCAGCCCAGCCACTACGCCTGCGCTGACCCGTGAACGACACGTCAGGCACCACAGAGTCCTATTCATAAGCTCGTGTTTTTGGAAGAAAGGTCCAGAGTCTCTAAAAATGAGCAGTGAGACAGTGACATCATAATGGTATTTATTATTTCAGGTTAGACTGGCACCTACTAAATCATTATGACCACAGGTAGGCTTTTCCACTGAGAGAAGCCTTCTTTTTTCCTCTAAAGCTGGATTACTGGGAGGCTGAGCACGCACGCTCCCCTGGGATGCCAGCCTGGGTGGAGTAAAGGCCCAAACGATTCCCGCTTCGTGTTATTTCCACACATTCTCCGCCCTAGAAGTTGAGTGGATTAATTTTTATGGGGCACAGACTGGGCAAGGCTCAGACACAGGACCTCCTCCTGCCGCCTCCACGGCATGATTGGGACCTGAGGACCATCTGAGGACACCCTGCTCCCAAATGCCTCCTTTTGGGCCTAAAATTCCCCTTTTACTTAAGCCTTTAAGTTCAGGCTTTCAAGGACCCTATTAACACAGGTTTTCAATTTATTTGGAATACAAAACAAATAAGATTATTAGCATTTTTTCATAGATTAATTTATCCTATTACCCTAGCCTAGAAAGGCCCGAGAGAATGAGACTGATAAATTTAGGTGGAGAAGGATGGGGATGGGAAAGAGCCGGTGAACGGGCCCCTGCCTGGGAACATTCAGTGTGCTTACTGGTGGAGATGTGTGTGCATGTGTGTAATGAGCATATGTGTGTGTATCTGTGAGGGGCGTGGAAGCGTATGTGTGCTGTGCACATGCATGCAAGCACATGTACACACATGTACATGTATGTGCTGTACACGTGTGCATGCATGTGAGTGTGCGTGTATACGTGTACATACAGAGTAGATGAGGTGGGAGTGGATGGCAGATAGAAGTATGATCAGGCTACAGAATGGTCTATATGGATGCTAGGACTTGAGGAATTAAATACACACATACATATATATATATTCACCCTACTTAGGTCGGGATGAATATATATATATATGTATATATATATATACATGTGTATATTTAAGTGTATATTAAGTGGACTTTTAAACAAAATCCAGAAAGTAAGATAGTGCTTAAGAGAGGAACCTTAGTGATCACCTAATTACGCAAGTTGCATTTTATTTTATTTTTGAGGTGGAGTCTTGCTCTGTGGCCGAGGCTGGAGTGCAGTGGCCTGATCTCAGCTCACTGCAACCTCTGCCTGCCAGGTTCAAGTCATTCTCCTGCCTCAGCCTCCTGAGTAGCTGGTACTACAGGCATGCGCCACCACACGTGACTAATTCATTTTTTTTTTTTAGAGACGGGGTTTCACGATGTTGGTTTCGAACTCCTGACTCAAATGATTCGCCCACCTCAGCCTCCCAAAGTGCTGGCATTACAAATGTGAGCCACCGTGCCTCCATGTTGCATTTTAGATATGAAAAAATTCCAAGGGGTCTGGGCACTTAAGAAGGTTCTATTTTTTCCTATTAAGTGAAGGCTGATCTTGACTTGGGGATGCCCCAGAAACACAACTCTCTGGGGCTCCGTGAGCCAGCCTGGGGGCTACCAGGGGAATTTTCCTTTCTCCCCGGGGCTGTAGTTTTCCTTATATTTATGGTTTCTCTCCCTGTCTTGCAGCAGCTGCATCATTCAACTAACCTGGCGCCTGAAAAGAAGGATAACTCTCTGCTGAGATTAATGATAATGCACTTAAATTTACATAACACGTCAAGTCCAGAAGGATCCCAAAGTGCTGTGGAAACCTCCTGGAAGGGCTGAGAGGCAGCCGGATTCCTCTGCAGCCTTACAGAGCCGGGCAGGAGGAGCGGGAAGGCAGCTCAGCTTCTGTTTCCCAGCGATGGTAGCTGCAGCAGCAACTTCAGGCTGGATGCCCAGGAAGAAAGACACGCTTGACAGACTTTTGTGTGGATGTGCTTTTGCAACACTCCAGCTCAGCCACTTAGAAGAAATTGTTTTACATCAGTTTTGTAGATAAGGCTTGGAGGCTCAAAGGGATGAGATCCCTGGCGTCCCAAAGCAGGAGACGTCCCAGACTCTGCTCAGCGAAGGGAAGGGTGTGGCTGGCTGAGCTGTGAAGCCGTGGGGCAGGGAGGAGGGGCTGGCAGGGGACCCCACCACGCACCCTCTCCCTGGCTCCTGTGCTTCAGGGACATGCCTTTTTGCTGTGAACTCACAGAGTTCACTTGGCCTTGGGAGGTTGCATGGCTGTCCCCTGTGCTTGGAATTGCCCTTGCTGTGGGGCTCACTCCTGCATGTCACTCAAGTGACTGGCCAGATGTCAGGAGCATGCACCTGACCCCTAGCCACAGCCCCTGCCTCCAGGCAGAGCCAGTGCCCTTCCCCGTGCTCCTTCTCATCAGATTGTGTGTCTATCTGAAATTATAGTTGTCTTCTTCTTTTGTTTTTTGAGATGAAGCCGTGCTCTATCCTGCAGGCGGGAGTGCAGTGGCACAATCTCAGCTCACTGCAACCTCCATCTCCTAGGTCCAAATGCTTCTCGTCTCTCAGCCTCCCAAGTAGCTGGGGTTATAGGCATGCACCACCATGCCCAGCTAATTTTTTGTATATTTAGTAGAGACGGAGTTTCACCATAATGGCCAGGCTCGTCTCGAACTCCTGACCTCAGGTGATCCACCCCCCTCGGCCTCCCAAAGAGCTGGGATTACAGGTGTGAGCCACTGCTCTCGGCTATAATCTGCTTATTGCCTGTCTCCCCAACTAGAATGTAAGTGGCATGAATTGGGCTGTTGTTCTGTGCTCTGCTGTATCCTTCACCCTCAGGGCAGGGCCTGAGACCCAGCAGGAGCACGATCACACCCCAGACTGCAGGAACGTGTGCGTCCCTGCAACCTCACATCCCTTCCCCATGGGCAGGGGCTCGGCATGGTGCGCAAGGACCCTGCCTGCTTTGGGGGGACAGCACCCAATGTGTGTCCAGATCAAGACCACTTGACGCTCCACCCAGTGGCTTGTGCAGAGCGGACTTATGTGAAATTTGTCATTGAGAGAGGCCTCTGCTTAGGTTATCACACTTTTGAAATGTTGGCTACTAGGAAGGTGGAAGTTTTTCTTTCCCTCTTCCTGTTCAAAAGGGGGTTTGGCGTGTGCTAGCGTGGACTGAAACAGCTCGTTTCCCCGGCTTTTTCCATAAGAAGGCAGTGGAGTTGATGGGATTGAGTAGCTCCTCGGGTCAACTCTAAATAGAGGCAGAACTCCACAGAAGTGTCCATCCCTGCCTTCAAGAACCCTACAACCTTTGGACAACAGATACAGCAGCCAGAGGCCACAGGACGACCACAGGTGTGAGGTGTGAAATGGTGCAGTGCATGGAAGGTCCCGGATTGGCTGGAGTTCACCGGTGGAGGGAAAGGGAAGGGACGTTCCAGGCTGAGGGAACAGTCAAAGGGGATGTGGGCGGGGAGCAGGGAGGAGCTCCCAGTGTCTGGAGTTGCAGCCTGGTGGGGCGGATCCAGCCCTGCCCTGGGAGATGATCTCATTAGCTAAGCAGGACCAGGCCAGGGCCAGCATTTATAAGGAAGACCTCCCAGGAAAATCAGGGCACGGCAGGGATTGATGCTGGTGATTCACTGAGTGGTAAACCTTTCTTCCGAGTCATTTCTGAATTGATGTGCCAGGACTGGGTGTGTAAATGTGTGCTTGTGTATGCGAAGGGGAACAGCTCAGACTGTTTTTGCATCAAGGGGAATTGAACACGCAGATATGTTTCAGCCCTGGGAGATCTTTCAGAGACCGGGGGCTGAGTGCAGTGGGATGCTCTGTACAAACAAAGCTGTTCTAAGCAACATAAGGGTGCCCAGGTCTCAGGACAGTGCAGGTCTGTGCTGGCAGCTGTCCTCGAGCAGAGGGTGTGCTGAGCTGAGGCTCACTGAGAGGGCACAGGCAGTGGGGAGTGCCCTGCTGAGGGTCACTGTGACCCCAGTGTGACTCCCCCACCAAAGCATCCCTCTGTGACCTGTACTATTCTTGTCTCTGCTAACCCCAGATCTGAGCTGCACAGGGTCGAAGCATACTCCCTGTGCTAAATAAAGGTATTTTTAATTATTTCAGTCAAGGTGGTAATGGCTCCATGAGGAAAGCTCTGTGGGCCTCGTCCAGCTGCTCTGTCCTCTGGCGTGGCTGCCGTGCTTCTCATCCAGGACGTGTGGCCCCCGGAGCTGGCACAGCATGTGTGCGGCATAGCTCACTGCTCACTGGGTGGCAGTGCACAGGCACCCACCCCGCCTGGGCCATGAGCCTGCCCACAGTTTGTTCTCAGCACCAGCAGACTGGGTGGGGGTGGGAAGAAGCGAGATCTGAGAGACGTTGGTCACGAAGGCCATAGAGACTTTGTCGTCTTTAGGCAGCTGTGCCTCCAGAGAGGGATCCAGATGGAAACTCAATCGATCCCGTCTTCAGTCAGGCAGGCTTTTCTGAATTATTTTTGTCTTCTTTCTCCCTTACATAGAGACAGATTCTTAGTGTTTTATCATGAAATAGTTCGATGTGCTCATTGCTGGTAGGCTTGTAACTAAGACTCATAGACTTACAGTAAGTTTTAGAATGATTTAAAAAGTAATTTTCAGTTGCTGGTTGTAGGATGCTGTGGGTGGCTGGGGAGTATGGGCATTTGCCAGGCATTCCACAGCAACTCTTTCCTTCTTTAAGATCATCAGCCCTCAAAACAGAGATGGAAAAAACTCAGCAGCAGAAGACATTTATAACCAATCATAAATATAAACCAAACCAATAAATAGGTCAGTTCACTGAGGCACATGCAAGGCTTCCCTGGTACATTACTGTGTTGTGGATAGGTGCAGGAATTTTATAATTCACTGCATAATTTTCACTGTGATTTTAATATGCCAACTATGCATAAGTCACATAAGTGAGTTGGTAGTTAAAAAAAAAAAGAGTTTTCTACATTTCTTGACTTTCTATATTTGGATTAAAAATGATGTGATGAATATTCTTATCCATATGGAGAAATATCAAGAATTCTCCATGTGTTAACTGAGCAAATGCATCTAAACTTTCTGGCACACTGAAGTCATAAATCTCTTTGGAAATGTAGACTACATGAAGCCTTGTACCAAAGGATCCAATTCTATTTCTGCGTTTTTATTCAATATTGTGACTTTGTGGAGGCTGAAGGTACACCCTCCCTCGTTATCTCTGCCAGACTCCTGGCAGCTGCACTTAGACAAGCTGGCCAGTACAGGGAGGAGTCCCCTGAATTACAAAACGCAGTGCTTGTCATCTGAGAAGAATTAAGCACCCCCGGCCTGCTGACTGATCCCTACCCGTCCCCTGCACTCGCTTTATGAGCAGCAGATTCCTTCCTGTGTGGTTATCTCCAACCTGCCCATGCCTGCGCGCTGACTCTCACCTCTCCGACCTGCTCCAGCGGAAGGTTCTCTGCCCGGGGCAAAGGTATTAGAACAGGCAAAAAGTTGGAGAAAAATACCAGAGCAAACCAGCTCCTCCAGCACGAAAGACAAAAGCAAGGTGCAGGTGGGGCCTCTCCGAGCCTTTTCTTAATACTCGTTGGAAACCTCTAGTTTGCCGAGGCTGCATGAAGCATGCTCTAAATTTCTTACCCTGCTTCCCACACATTAAAAATAGGTATTTATTAAAGTTAAATACCATCTAGGGCCACTAGATGTCACTGCCCCCAATCTGTTCCGCAAACTGCCGCTTGCTGGGAGCGGAGGAGCCGGCCAGGCGTTTCAGTGCAGGCGCCCTCACCGCGACGACCGCGAAGAGGACTTCCCGCGAGCGCTTGGGGCCAGAAGCGCTTCCCGCGATCCTTTGCCACGTTCGCAGTGGAGGTGAACACACCCGTCAAACGGAGCTCGCGCTCAGGTGGCCGTTGTGCGGACCGTGCTGGGCCGGGAAGGCGCACGGAACCGGACCAGTGGCCTCGAGACCCCCCCACCGCCCGCGCCTCGTGTGCCATCTGCCCGCCTGTGCCCTGTGCGGAGTGCCCAGCCAAGCCGCACGCCCGCAGATGCCCATGGTGTCCACCTGCCTGTTTCCACTTTGCCGGAAAGGAGACAGAGTGAGGAGGCCAGCAGCAGGCACAGGAGCTCCTTTTTGACGTGGGATCAGGGAGGCTCCACGTGGTGGCCGCCGAGGCGCTGGATTCATCCTGTTTCCTAGTTGGGCACCACGCTGGCTCCAGATGGAGGAAACCAGGCAGGACTGGAGCTAAAGGGCAGAGAAGCCTTAGAATCCACAACGAATGCTACACAACTTCCAGAGGCACGTGGCCCCTGAGAAAAGCCTCAGATAGAGTAACATCTAAAAGGACTGAGTGTCTGGACAGGCGTTCCTTTGGGGCAACAAAGACACCTCCTAGGTCTTCGCTTGATTGGCATCAACTGGGGCCTGAACTTATGTTTTTTATAGTGGTTTTATAGTTCTTGATTAAATTGTGCATTTTCTTTTTGCACTGTTCCGCAGTTTTAATATTCATTCCCATTGTATACAGACATACTCATCCGCAGTTCAGTCCACAGCGGAAATGACCATTTGTGTAGGGGGGATGATAGCCCAAAATAGTCCACCTGCTCTAATCCAGCTACAGTCAGAAGGGGTAGAGCACTCTAGGATGCCTAGCAGGAAGAGGGTGACAATAACATAGCACGTTCTACTTTTTGTTTGTACTGGTGAGTTCGAGAGCACTTGTGACTGAGAGAGACTCTCCCTGAGGTGGGGCTTGCAGGCCTGTCGATTTCCTGTTTCTGAACTCAGGCTTTCCTGACGGGGAAAAGCCTGTCAGCGTCATCCAGAGGATAGTATGGCCCTTGTGAGTAAGCCTCTTTGCTGAGGGGAAAGTGGTCCTTTTCTTCTACTGGCCTAGCTAGAAATAGCAAGCCCCTGAGTGAATGAAAATTCTTTCCACTATGGGCACATTTGGACAGATTGCATCTTTTCTGTTTCCACTTGAAAGAATTCACTGGATGACAGGATTCAAAGGTTTTCTCTGTAGCTAGTGTTTGGGCTGCAGCTAAGGTGGTTGTAAGTGGACCAGTGCAGAGAGGACCCCACAGTGCAAAGGCACGTGTGAGCCAGGGTCCCAGCCTGGGGCAAGGCTGCTGGAGTGCTGTGCACTGGTGAGGTCCAGAAAATCGGGGCGGTCTCCATATGGGAGAAGGCAGGCAAAAAGAGGAGTATTGTTAGCCAGATCCTCAAAGCGAACGCGGAGTTTATTTCTTCAGTAAGCACGAGGCCCTGGTCACATGCCAGGCACTGCTTTAGGCCGAGGAGATCACTGAACAAAATAGACAAAAGTGATTGGCTGGAGTATGCCTTCTAGTAGGAAGAGACACAGAATGAATGAAAGTAGTGACTCATGTAGCTGTGGATTAGATGAGATGGGCCAAGGGGAAGATAAAGGAGGAAGGGGGCCGGGGAGTGTCTGGTGTGATGGTCAGGGAGTCCCACTGAGAAGGTGACATGTGTGCTCACGCATGGAGGTGACAGTGAGCAGACGTGGCTGGAGAAGTGACCAGGGAGCGACGGTACTGAGAAGGGTCAGAGGGTCCAGCCCGGATCTCGGTGAACTTTGAGGTCATGCAAGCACTTCAGCTGCCACCGTGGGAGGTGGGTGTCTTTCCGCAAAGGAGTGCCAGGCTCTGACACCTGTTTTGAAAGGTTAAAGGGGCAAAGGCCGAACAGAGGCTGACGAGGAGGCTGTTGTGACAATTCAGGTGAAAGATCGTCGTGGTCAAACCTGAGAGGTAACAGGCAGTAATGAGAAGTGGTCAGTTTCTGGATATATTTGGATTGAATGTGGCATGAGACATAGACTGTGCTGGACTGACCAGAACGGGACCAGACGGCTCAAGGGGGAAGGGGTGTCGGGGGCGGTTACATATTCAGGAACTCTGCCACCTAGTGGTTAAACCATTGTGGCTTGAAATCAGCTGTGGTGGGAGTATTTACACCGTGGAAATGAGCAAATATTGCAGATTAGCGCTCTTTCTTTTGTGGAGCGGGTTTCTCAGCAAAGCACAGGATGTAAGAGAAGAGGAGGGGGTGACTCTGGAGCAGGGCTCTTACTGCTGAGATGAGGCTGTGCTAGTTCACTGGCGTGGGCTGCTGCAGAATCCCTGCTATTTGAACTATTCTGTTATCTGTACTTGAAGGTAATTCTACACTGAGTAATCAACCTTTCTGTTCAGGTTGATTATATGTATTTCACATCTTTCCAGAAGAAAATAGCTATGAAAAGTACCGTATGATTAAAAATAATCATGTATTTCAGGTCCACATTTTTTCTTCTCAAAATGATAGGTGATGGCTGGACCATGTTCTTCACAGTAAGTCAGGTGACACTGAACCCATTTTGTCCCACTTGGGGGTATTTCTGTGGGCTGTTTTGAACAAAAACATGGCCTGTAAACCAGCCTTCTCCTGGTGCACTCTCAAACTGCCTCTCCCTCTATCCTAACCTGTATCTTCTGAGGATGTTCATGAATTAAACACAGTGCTCTCAGCATTTTGAAACATATCATGTGGTGCACTTCAAAGTTCAGTGGGATTGATTTTTGTCACTGTCTATGATTTTGACTTGGATACATTTGGTTATATCAAATTACTCTGTTATCATGAACATCTGGGGTTATTTTTTTTTTAAGATAGGGTTTTGCCCTATTTCCCAGTTGCCCAGGTGAAGGGCAGCAGTGTGTGATCATGGCTCACTGCAGTCTCGACCTCCCAGGCTCAAGTGATCCTCCCACCTCAGCCTCCCGAGTGGCTAGGACTACATACATGCACCACCACCATGCCTGGCTAATTTTTTGCTTTTTTTGTGGAGATGACATCTCACTATGTTGCCCAGGCTGGTCTTGAACTTCTGGCCTCAAGCAATTCTCCTACCTTAGCCTCCCAAAGTGCTGGGATTATAGGGATATGCTACTATGCCTGGCCCTTGGGGTTAAATTTTAATAAGAAGTTAGCCGTGACCAAGCCTCTGTGTGGTGGGCATTCTTTAGTGCCCAGGGAATATCTGCTCTCTTTTAGAACGGGCAGAGCAGAAGTGATTAGAATGCACAGATCTTTCTTTTGGGACTAACAAAAACACTGGAAATTTTAAAAGAACTGACTTTTCTGTGAAGTTTCCAGAACTTTCACCTACTACGTGGACTGACCGACAGTCCACATCTATCAGCAGGGGCCCTTCCAGCTGGGAGCTCAGAGGTGTGGATCTGCCGTGAGGGCTGGGTGGGCCAGGCATCTAGGCCCCGGAGCCAGGAAGTCCAGGCATCGTCCCCGTCTGGCCCTGACTTACTCTTTTGGATGGAAAAAGCCAAGATGGCCTTGCAGCGTCACTGAGGACTTTGCAAGGACTGGCCACTGTGGGTCCGGGGCTGCCTGGAGTTCAGCTGTGGCTGTTTGTCCTACTCCAGGAGAGGGAACGCCCTACGGCCTGTGCTCTGCTGCCGAGGCCTGCTGGGCCTGCACAGGGCCATGGTAGGGGTCCTGGCGGCCGGGCTTTGGATGTGGACCAACCTGGGTTTGCATCCCCCTCCGGACGCCAACTCTGCGGCCCTGGGCACGCGACCCATTCTGCCTGGTGTCTGTCTCCCTGTGGGCCAGTGCTGGTCAGCATGGATTTCAGCAAGAACATTTAGACTCATGCCTGGCACGTGGTCACTTGTCAGATCTCAGCAAGGCACCATGTTTGGGAGTGTGCAGGGAGCATCCGTGATGTTCTCGAGGCCTGGGGCGTGCCTGTCACTAAGGGGTGAGGCGGCAGAAAACTTGCCACCATGCCCTGTGGGGAGATGCAGGCAGCACTGGCTCTTGCTTCAGCGGGAGTCAGAGCCACAGCGGGAAGGCAGGAAGAAAATGAAATCCCCGGTTCCGAACGCAGCTGTCCCCACACACGAAGGAAGGAAAGGCTGGGCAAGGTGAGAAGCCGCACGCGATGTCAGCATACGTGCTGCTGTGGACCTGACCAGGTCTCGGGAGCTGTCTGAGTGATCTTGGCCAAGGTGCTTCCCCTCCAAGCCTCCGTGAGTTTTGTAAAACCAGGAGGTTCACAACATACTCTGGAAGCCCCAGCCATTTGGATTCTGAGTGGAGACAGGGCAGAGGGTGGAGGGCCCCTTTCACGGGACAGGCGGATGGGCGCATTTCCTGAGGGACTGACTGAGTCCTGAGGGAGGGCACATTCCAGGTGGGGCTGGCTACAGAGGAGACTCAATACTGGGCTGCCTGAGCCCTGGGGGTAGCGATGGCCTGGCCTGTGGTCGGGGATGCAGGGACTGGGACTCCGATGGTGCTGACAGCGCCGGCATTTGCCTACTGTGATTCCCAGCTCATTTGGGTGGAGATTTGGGCTGTAATGAAACTTGCTGCTGGTCTCGCTGGCCCAGACTCTGCCATGGCTGATGGCTCCCCTGATTGATGGTGGAAGGGCTCAGAAAACCGATTCCACCAAAGGTAAGAGGGATGGGTGTGCACCGTGTTGGGATCCTCTCAGAGCAGACGTGCACCACAGGGTGCTGGTTAATTTTAGGTGTCCGCTTGACTGGGGTATGGGCTGCCCAGAGATTTATGAAACATTATTTTTGGTGTTTCTGTGAAGATGTTTCTGGGTGAGATTAACATCTAAGTCAGTAGCTGGAGTAAAGCCGAGTGCCCCTCCCAGTGTGTAGGGCCTCATACAACCAGTTGAAGGCCTGAATATAACAAAAGGCTGACCTCCCCAAAGCGACAGAGAGTCCTCCCGCCTGGAGGCCCTCATACTGGGGTATCACCTCTTCCTGGTTCCATAGCAGCTTCTAGCCTTCAGACTCAAATGGAATGTTGGCATTGCAGAGGGCCAGCCCCACATCACATGAGGCAATTCCTTATACGAAATCCTTCCCCATCTCCCATTCTCTGTGTGTGTGTGTATGTGTGTGTGTGTGTGTGTGTGTGTATCCTGTTGGTTCCTTTTCTCTGGAAAGCCTTGACTAACACAAAGTATATGATGGTCTTCCATGCTGGGGTTGTCATTGATTTGAGGGGAGGTCAATGGTTGTGTCTGTGAAGCAGTGTGTCTGGAAAGCTCCCTTCCTGAGCCTTCAGGCTTCCACCCAGAAAATGAACTCCCGGAAGTAAGTGCCTGAGTCACACCTAGGAGTCTGGATTGTACCACAGAGTTGCTGGGAGCATGGATCAAAAGCCCTCTCCTCCTCCACAGAGATTGGGAGACAAAGCAAAGGCCAATACCCACAGCTTCTCCTTTCCCTAGTACCCACAGTGACTGTTCAGAGCAAATAGGTCTGGGAATGTCATGGGGTAAGTAAGGTAATCCACGGATACATTCTCGAAAGTTCTGAAAGAATGATGCTGGAGAAATATTTAGTATTATTACCATTATTATTTCTGGATTTAATTCTACCTATATTTAACGAAAGTGAAGAATAAGGTTCTATGACCTATGTGTTTCTGGCAAAAATGTTTAAAATTTCCCCCTGGCACAAATTGAAAAAATCTTTCATAATTCTCAGGTCAGACATATAAATATTCTAAACAAAAGCTCGTTAGTTTTACCCACTCCACCATCTACTGAGTTAAGACTGGCTAATCCAGAGGTTGACACAGTTAAACGAAAGGGTTCACTTGGAACTGTTAACACCTTGCAATAACACCTTGCACTTATATAGAGCCTTTCATGCTGGAAGATTGCAAAGTGCTCTGCAGACAGTGTGTGAATAGAAATGCCTCCCCCACCTCTAACGGCAGCCTTCTTGCAGGCACAATGCGCCCAAAACCTCACCCCACAGGCTTTTTGTTGAACGAGAACATGGCAGACTGTTTTCTTCATTTCAAACTGAGAAAGTTCTTTCCTGGCATCGTTTGACTCTCTGATACCAACCGGGTGTCCAGTGATTCAATTCAATGCTGACACCAATTTCCCCAGAGTAGCCCAGACCCCACAAATTAAGGGCTCTGTCCTGCAAGAATACCTCTCATTTCAGAGGTCAGCTACAAGTAGTGGGTGCCCAGGTTACTCACACTATTGTCCCATTGGGCTACAAACTGGGGATGCCCACGAATCCCCTCTCAGGTTTGTTAGTTTACTACAATGGTTTACAGAACTTGGGGAACATTTTTCTTAGGATGACTAGTTTGTTGGGAAGGATACAATTTAGGAAAAGCCACATGGCAGCAATGCATAGGGCAAGGTGAGGGAAAAGGAGCGCCTTCTTGGGGTGCACCACCCTCCTGACCCCTCAGTGTGTTCAACAACTGGGAAGCACTCCAAGCCTGTCATTTAGGGTTTGTAATGGGGGTTCCATGATGTAGGCATGCTTGGTTAAATCACTGGTCATTGGTTATTGAACTCAATTTCCAGACCCTGCCCCAGGGTGTGGAGTTGAGAGTTCCAATTCTCTGATCACGTGGTTGGTTCCTGTGGCAACCAGCCCCATCCTGAAACTGTCTAGGGTCCACCAAGACTCACCGCAAGGGCATAAACACAGGTATGGTGGAAGGGGGCTTGTTATGAATAACAAAAGATATTCTTCCCACCCCTGTCACTCAGGATTGTGATAGGAACTTTGTTCCCAGGAACTGGGGACAAAAACCAAATATGTATTTTCCCTTATGGCATGCAAATGACATGGCGTCTCATATGACCAGTATGGGTCACGTTGGCAGGAAGCAGGCTACTGCTACAAGTTTATCGCCTCACATGGAAGGGGTTCTGGGGAATCTGAAATGGCTTTCGGATACCCTCCACGTAAGCACTGTCCAGTAGAATTTCTATGTTGATGAAAATGTTCTATAACGTGCACTATCCAATATGGTAGCACCTGACATGTAGCTGGTTATGACTGCAATGCTATTTTGTTGTGATTAATTTCAATCAGCTTAACTTTACCTGGTCTCCTGTGTTTCATGGCTGCATTGTGTGAAACTCTGCAGCACACACCCTCTGGAAACGACTGATGACCACATGTGTGCGGTGGTGGTGGCTCAGGAGCAATCCTAACGACCCCTGGAGCGGTAACTCAAAGTGAAAGGGATGCTGACCTCTGCAGAAAGTTTAGTATGGGACTCATCGATCCATCAAACTATCTGTCTATTCATCCATTTATCCTTTAAGCAAATACTTCTTGAGTGCATTCAACACTTGGTTACATTCAGCACTTTTACAGGAAAATGGAAGTTTTACATTTAGAGTCACTCAGCAATTCTGTACATAGTTGCAGAATCAAATTTTGAATGAAAGTGAAGTTAATGATTAAAATCATGTTTAAAAGTGCTCCTCTCAAAAGTGAGGGCTTGTTGAGAGGGTGATTCTGAGAGGGAGGAGAGGTAGGAAGGACGTGATAGCACCAGGTGTTAAGTGGACAAGACGGTGGTGTCCTGGGCATGGAAATGAGTTTATATTTCATGCAAATGATTCCTGAAGAAAAGCAGTTGGTGATTCTGGCAACAATGAAGCCATTGGTAATGGGGGGAAGCTGAGTGGTATGGATGGCAGTGTTTTAACGGAGCTAAGTTTATTTTCACCCAAGTGAAATTATGGCTTATAAAGAGGAACTTCTCAGGCAAGAGGCCTTGAAGCAGAGTACAGGAGATAGACTGAGAGCAACTCCAGAGAAATGGCAAGAGCAATGAGCAGGGAAGATGGAGAGATGCACTGGGCCAAGGACTCAGGGGAGGGCTCAGCACAAAGTGGGGTGGCTGGCCGTGCAGCCTAGGCAACCTCTGTGTCGCCAAGGCACAGAAGCTGGTCACTCTCTTTACCAATTCAGAAGAAGGAGCAGACTCAGAGGTCAGGGAGAAGGCTGCACCCAGGCCTGAGAGGCCTGTGAGGGAAGACTTACAGGAAGAGCTGGACCAGGGTGGGCCCTAGAAAGAGGGTGGCCTCTTCCTTTCACCGTATACAAAAATCAACTCAAGATGGATTTCAGCCTTCAATATAAGAGCTATAACTATAGACACCATAGAAGAAAACACAGGAAATACCATTCTGGACATAGGCATTGGCAGTGATTTCATGACGAAGTCCCCCAAAGCAATTGCAACACAAACCAAAATAGACAAGTGGGATCTAATTAATCTAAACAACTTCTGCACAACAAAAGAAACTGTCACAGAGTAAACAGATAACCTATGGAATGGGAGGAAATATTTGCAAACTGTGCATCTGACAAAGGTCTAATATCCACCGTCTACAAAGAAATTAAACAAATTTACAAGAGAAAAACAACCCCACTAAAAATGGGCACAGAACATTAACAGACACTTCTCAAAGGAAGATATACATGTTCATGGCCAACAAGCCTGTGGAAAATGCTCAACATCACTAATCATTAAAGAAATGCAGATCAAAACCACAATGAGATACCATCTCACACCAATCAGAATGGCTATGATTAAAAAGTGAAAAAATGTTATGGCAGATGCTGGTGAGCTTGTGGTGAAAAAGAAATGCTTATACACTGCTGGTGGGAATGTAAATTAGTTCAGCCACTGTGGAAAGCAATTTGGAGATTTCTGAAAGAACTTAAAACAGGACTACGGTTTGACCTAGCAATCCCGTTACTGGGTATATACCCAAAGGAATAGGAATTGTTCTACCTGCACATGTATGTTCATTGCAGCACTATTTACAATAGCAAAGACATGGAGTCAACTGAATGCCCCTCAGTGACAGACTGGATAAAGAAAATGTGGTACATATACAATATGGAATATCAGGTAGCCATGAAAAAGCTCGAAATCATATCCTTTAAAGCAACAATGCAGCTAGAGGCAATTATCCAAAGCAAATTAATGGAGGAACAGAAAATTAAATACCACATGTTATTACTTCTAAGTAGGAGCTAAATGATGAGAACACATGGACATAAAGATGGGAACAACACACACTGGGTCCATTGGAGGCTGGAGGGTGCGAGGAAGCGGAGGATGGAAAAACTACCTATCAGATACTATGCTTATTAGTATGAGTGGGTGATGAAATCATCTGTACACCAAACCCCAGTGATACCCCATCTACCCATGTAACAAAGCTGCACACGTACTCCCAGACCGAAAATAAAAGTTGAGGAAAGAAAAAGAGAAAAACCTTTGTTTCTTTTCTCTTATAAAATCTTTAGAATTTGACTTCTATCCAAGGACATAAGGGAATGAAGGCAATCAATGGTAATTTAGTAAAATGTTTCATTCGGTGGTTAGAAGTTGACTCCTTTAGGAATCTTTCACGTTGACTTTGGAGGTGGCAGACTCTGCTTGTCCCTCACACACACGAAGTTCTGACCAGCATACGGCATTTTCACGTCCTGCTCAGAACCAAGTTTATATCACATTCATTTCAACTGGGTGAAAACTGACTGTCCAAGGAAAGTTTATCTGGGGGCCATCTTGCCTCTTTTCCAGCAAGTGGGGGCTGGTGGATGTGGCTGCCAGGCTCAGGAGGCTGCGACCCAGATGGGCTATCTGCGGTTAGGGCGAGCCATCCCACAGCTCCCAATGAGCCCAGTCAGGCTTGCTTTGTCACCACTGTCTTCTCAGCCGCTGTAGATCATGCAGCCCCCTGTGCGTGGCCTCTCCCACGGAAGCATCGTCTCAATCAGGGCCAAAGTCAGCGCCTGAGTCTGATGTCAACCAACGAGGATGAGAAGCCCAACTGCAGGGAAGTGTGCCTCGCCCTACCCCGGCCTGGCACAGATTCCCCGTTCCTCGGCCCCACCCAGCTGGGAAAGCCTCAGTGATGGGCCTGGTCCAAGCATAAATGCCTGAGGGGCCTACTGGATGGCCTGGGAGTGCAGCCGCTCAGCCCCTGCGGGGCCCCAAGGCTGGGATTGGCAGCCCTGCGAGGATGGGCTCCTTTCCCGAGCTCTTCCTTGCCCTTGCTCACCGTGGCTTGAGGTGCCTTTAACGGAGACAGAATCCTTCCAAGGGTCGATTTCATGTCCTCGTTGGCAGTTGATGCGAAATTTGTCATTGGATCTTGCCTCCTCAGGGCTTTCACTGTCAGTGGAAAGATTTATTGTCAACCTTAAAATGCTAAAAAAAAGTACCTTTCTTTTTCAGAAAATGTGTGATTTTTTTCGGGATGAAGAGTCCCTTAGAGGCTTTTTTAGCTGTGTGATCTCGAGCAAGTCGTTATCTTTTTGAACCAAAAACTGAGCTTCTTTAGAAGGAAGCAGTTGTACTAGAGGACTGCTCAGAGATATTCTAGCCTCAAAATCCCACGGTTCTCTATTTTCATAATTAGAAAAACCATGCACATACTATGGGGTCAGGTGATAATACTGACTAAAAATCACTCTAGGATACAGATGGCTGATGCCAGATCCTTTCCTGAGATCAGACTTGATAAAAGACAGAAGTATTGAAAGCTGAGCAGAAACTAATACAGAAGAAAGGAATTTAAAGCTGTCAGAAACAAGCCACCCAGATCGGAGTGGATTTGGATCTCTGTTCTGCTGCCTCCTCTCTATGTGACTTTGGGCACATTTTCCAACCTCTCTGTGCTTCCGTTTCCTGACCTATAACATGGGGACCCCAGTTCCCAGGGCTGTTTGGATGCCTGAAGCAGCTAGAAGACCAGCCCAGGGAGGGGCTGCTGAAGGCTCACCACTTTCACTAATGATGCATTTTGGTAGCCATGCCCTGGGTAGCAGCTGTTAGAAGTAATTCTTCCCTTAGTTCAAGATCAATCCGAGTTTGGGAGTGAAGGACGTGAAGGTAGGAGTGACATTTTAATCTTGGCTTTCACAAGTTGGTGACGCAGCGGGAAGTAGCGCCCACGTTTATGGATCTCTGTCTAGGGACCTCTGTGAAAGAAACGTGACTGCCCTAACACTTTGAAAAGCTACTTCTTTTTTTCTTTTGGCTCTGCAATTTACATGGCTTTTAAAAAAGGCACTAGCTTTTTAAAAAAAGGCACTAGCTTTTTTAAAAGGGCACATTATGTATTTTCAGGTTTTTACTGATTTATATAGCTATTTTTTCTTAAGGTCTCAAAAAGGTTCTGTTTTAGGGTGACCCCAGTTGGCTTCACAGTCCTAAATGTGTCTGTGATAACTTATTCCCTCGTCCAAATGCAGTTGAGAAATGCAATGTAGTCTGTAAAATCTTCCGATGGCCTTTCAATGATTCCGTCATTACCCGGGGTACTGGCATGGGCTCCAGGGAAGCCAGCATGCCATCTCCTTTCTCCGTGCTGCCAGGTCCCTGCACCTCCTGAGGGCCAGAGTTTCCTTGCAGTGCCCTCCCACCCCTGTGGACTGTGCCTGTGGCCCTGGGGATCTGTGGGGTGGCCTTCTCCAGAGCTCTGGAGGTGTCTCCTGAGCCAGGGGTACCGAGGGTAGAGTTAGTGCTGCCTTTCTCCTGCTTTCCAGCTCCTCTCCAGATCTATTTTCTGTAGGTTCATCTTTTGCGAATATACACCATAATCTAATTACTATGAAGTGCTTACTTAAAAAAAAAAATCTGAAGTTGCCTAAAGGTCACATACAATAAGACCGTTCAGAAAAAGATTAAAGAATAAAAACCAGAGGGTGGAAGGGAAGATGTAATCACAGTCTAGGGACACTTGCTTCTGTGAGTCCTAGTTCAGTTTTGACATGGCTAGCAACTGAGTTAGACAGGTCAATAGAGATTGAAACTAAATAAAGCACCATGAGTTCCGTGCTTTCTCTTACATCATGAATAGAAGTAGACCAATTGGAACCTTGATATAAGTGTTTGGCCCTCCATTCTCAGCGGAATCGCGCATGTTTCTGTATGGAGCAGGGCTTGACCATGCAGTGGCTGGACCTTCTATAGACATGTTGTAAGAGTTTCAGGGACGTTATTCTCTGCAGGTCTATTTCTCATATTTTATCTTGTCTATCACAATGAGAGGAGACAGGTGGAATTCTGAAGCCACCTACTCGAAAAGGTAAGATGAGTCAAGAATAATGAGAGGGGCTCAAAAGGAAATTCTGCTGTGCAGAGAGCGCTGTGGTCCTGGGTAACCGTGGTGCTCCCACCCGCCTGCTTAAAGAATTCAGACAGATTTTTAAGTGTGATGGGAGGTGGGTGGGAGGGGAGTTGAAGTTCTACATTATACGACTTCAAATAGTGGTTGAATCACTAACGTGAGAGCACATGTGTATAGGGTGCAGGATTCTGATGAGTGCAGCAATCGTAGGTACCTTACAGGACAACTTTGACTCGGTGAAATGTGTAATTTTAAACAGAAGTGGACCTGCAGAGATTGTCATCGTGTGGGCAGGAGAATGGCACCTTGCCGAGTAAGAATGAGGACTGCAGGAGGACGGGGCACAAGGAGCCCGAGAGGAAGAAGCAATGAGGTACCTTCAGTCTTCCGGTCAAGTAGCTGCAATACGTGCTGTTCTCTCCCAGATCTTTACATCTGCTCCTTTGCGTGTAAAAACAGCCCCTGGCCTCTGCCCTCTGACGTGTCCAGGGCTGTCTGCGTCATCGCACAGAGAGCTCATTTCCTGACCAGCTCATCCTCGCAGCCCAGGTCCTGTTTCTGCCTTTGAACATAACCTGGGCCATAATAGAGACAGTTTGAGCTCTTCTCCTTCTCCTTTTTCTCCCCTCTCCAGATAATCCCAGAAGTGCAACTCATCAAACCACACCTCTGCTGCTGGACCCGGCCAGGGCCCAGGCAGCCAGGAGCCCCCAGTGCCAGCTCTGGAGCAAGTTCTGCGTCTGCAAAAGGAACAGGAATCAGCCCCAGAAATGCAGGCGTGGGAAGAGTGGTGCCTGGGAAAGGCATAAAGTGTGAGGTGTCTGTTTGCCAAACAACCCACTTAGCCACGTTTTCCAGTGTTGCTGCCGCCTGGAGACAGAATGAGAAAACACTCAAAGTGCTCCTCTGTCCAAGAACCATGAGGCTCACTTTCTCGAAAAACCTATCATCTGTGAGAATTGGACTTCGGTAGTTAACTGTGCCATTGCGGTTCTAAACGTAATTGATTTACTTTTTTCATACAGCAAAAAACCCTTCTCTATGTCCTAGGGACACAGCTGTCAGATTCGGGCAAACAGATAGTCTGCTTAGAAGAATAAAAAAGATGCTTTTGTTGTGGGCATGGGAATGGTCCTCCCCAACCCCTGCTCCGAGTTGCTCACCTCCAGCAGCCCTTCCCAGATTGAGCACAAGTGAGTGTCCCACAGGACCCTGGCACCCTGTGTGGACTCGCTCATTCCCCCAGGCGAGCCCAGCTCCACACTTCTGACCGGCCACACAAAATGGGTTCACCGTTGCCAAGCTCTGGACAGATGTGCTCTGTGGAAACATCTCCCTCTCAGGGACATAATGAGATGGCAATGAAAGCAGAACCTGAGAATGAGCCCAGACAAGGGTGGAGTGACAGAGAGGCAGTTCAGACAGGAGAGAAAGATTTTTTTTTTTTTAACTTTTAAGTTCAGGGAAACAAGTGCAGGTTTGTCGCATAGGTAAACTTGTGCCGTGGGGGTTTGTTGTATCAATTATTTCATTCTGCAGGTATTAAGCCTAGTACTCATTAGTTATTTTTCCTGGTCCTCCCCCTCCTCCCACCCATCACCCTCTGAAAAGCTCCCCTCCATGTGTCCATGTGTTCTCCTCATTTAGCTCCCACTTATAAGTGAGAACATGTGGTATTTGGTTTTCTGTTCCTGTGCTAGTTTGCTAAGGATAATGGCCTCCAGCTCCGTTTTACCCATACGGGCAGGGGTGGAGCCATGTGTATAAGACTCTGATATGGTTCTTGAAATCTGGACACTGCTGGTTTTTAGTCATCATCGGTGATGCTCCCATTATGATTGACCACAGCGCTGCACACTAAGTTTATTTGACTACCCTTCTTTGGTCTCTTGACTTTCTAGAAATGGGAATTTCTGCTTCTGTAGGGCATAGCCAGAAGTGTCTGGGGTTAGGATACTGCAGGGAAAAGCAATAGCCATGAGGAAGGCCAACTCTAATGTCCAAAAGGACCCTATGTGCTGGCAGAGCATGGGTAGTAGCAGGAACCTTGGGTAGTGACAATACTCGAGGCCAGAAGAGAGGCAACACCTCAGTCCAGAGTGGTCTCTGTGGAGTGGGACCTTGGCTGGCAGATGGGAGCATGTTCTTTGGTGTCTAAATGGAAGGGTTCTGGCAAGGACTATGCTTCTGCTCAGCAGTCTAATTTTAGGGGGAAACTGGATACTTGCAGGGTCTGGTGAGACTGTCAAGTAGTTGATTAGACAGCTTGAAAACTGAAGAAAGTTTAGCTTGAGGCCTCAGCTCTTCAGCAGTTGGAACCTCAGCAGATATACTGTGCTGTGCCTGGTTCCGAGGTCTGTGCATTACAATCACCAGAAGAACTTAATACTGATGCCCAGCCTCACTAGCTGAGTGGTTGAGCAGAAACTCTGGGGTGGAGCTGATATTTTGGCATTTTTAGAAGCTACAATGTTGACTCTAATGCACAGCCAAGGGTGAGTTACATCAGTTACTAAATGGTCCTGTTAACCCCAGCTCCTCTCACTGCTGCAGTGTGGCTGGGAGTGCACTGCCTCTCCTAGTCACAGTGGCTTAAGAATGGAGCAGGCGTTACTGTATCTCACTACCTTGAGTTAGTACACATCTGAAGTAAATTTTGATAAGTTACCATGCATATGTAAGCCCTAGAGGACCACCAAAAAAAAAAAAACAAAACAAAAAAGACAAAAAAACAAAACCCTGAAAAAAGCATTAAAGGGATAAAATGTTACACTACAAAATGTTCAGTTAAGCAGTAAAGGAGTAATAGACAAAGAGAAAACAAAATGTAAAATGACATTCATAAATCTAACTGTACCAAAAATAACATTAAGTGTGAATGAATCAAACAATATAATAAACAATCTGAAGGGTACAGCTTATAATACTGGATAAAAATGTGAGATCTAAGTATATGCTCTATACAGGGACACAATTTAGATGGAAATATATGAATAGATTGAAAGTAAAAAGATCTTAAAGATATGCAAACAGCAACCGTTAAAAAGCTGGAGTTGCTATACTATCAGGACAAAATCGACTTTAAGATAAAAATATTACTGGAGATATGGAGGGACCTTTTATAATAATAAAAGGGTCAATCCATGAAAAAGATTTAACAATTATGAACATATATACACCTGAACACTCTAGGAAACATCAACAAGATGGCAGAATAGGAGGTTCCATCCCTCAACTTTCTGGTACTCGTAGAAACACTGGTTTTGACAACTACTCATAATGACAGTACCGTTATGGAAACCCAGAAGACTAGCTTAGAGGTTCCAGCAACATGGGGGAGCAAAAAAATTCAAGAACAGATGGACTGAAGAGGGTGAGAAGAACAGTTTCATTTTATGTGTGTCATCCCTCCCTGAAGGCAGCACAGATCAGTGCCAAGAGAAACCCCCAGTCTGCAGTTTCTTCCATAGGGGAAAGTAAAAGCAAAGTGAGTTCCTGGATTCCTTGGTGGCTATGATATGAATGAACATCCCTCCATAAGTTCGTATGTTGAAATCTAATCTCTAATGTGATGGTAGTAAGAGATGGTGCCTTTGGAAGATGATTAGGTCATGAGCGGGGAGCTCTCGTGAATGGGATTAGTGCCCTAACAAAAGAGGCCCCTGAGAGCTGCCTGGCCCCTTCTCCAAGTGAGGGCACCACTAGAAATCATTATCTGTGAGTAATGGGCCCTCAAAAGAAACTGAGTCTGTCTGATACTTGATCTTGGACTTCCCAGCCTCCATAACTGTAAGAAATAAATGTTTGTTATTTATAGGCCACCCAGGTTATGATATCTTGTTGTAGCAACCTAAACAAACTCAGAAACAAGCTTTGTGGGATACTGCCCAGGAAGCCCACTTTGTCTCACCCCATCCAGAACACTGAGGTGACTGGCACAGCTGAATTGCCTAGGAGTAGCAGGGGCAGGGAAAAGGGGCAGGGTTTCACAGCAGCCTTTGCATGATACTCTCATACAGCTGCAGATTCTACTGGTCAGCTCAGAGACTTCACCAGAAGCCCCACCAGGCTCACCCATGAGCCCTGTGGGATGTCTGTCAAATAAGGGACCCCCAAGTAGCTTATGAGTGTCCCCCCCCAACAATGGCCAGCACATGTGATCCCTCTCAGATAGCTTCCCATGCTCCCCTGCAGATGGAATGTGCATTCCCACACAGAAAGCACATGTATATCAGCAGCTGTCTCAACTCCGCTGAATTGGTAGAAGATGCACAATGTTCAACCCTTTGGAGCACTACTCTAGTGAAAATAAGTGGGAGACTCTCAGTACTTGGTCTGGTTTTACAAGATTAGGAGGATTGGAGAGAAAGCACACAATCCTAACACCTCCTGCACTGAGACCCCATGGGGAAAATAGAGGAGTGGAATGAGTGCAGTCGTAAAGAGATCTGGGAGACCCCCAGAATCTCTAGCCAGGCTGACTGGTGAAGATCTTTTTGTCCTGAAGGTAGTCAGTTGAGACGGGAGGAAGTGACTCCTTCAAATGCAAAGATAGCAATGGAAGGCTTCAAAGGACATGAAAAGTTAGAAAATATGACATTACTACAGAAGCAAAATAAACCTTCAGTGGTTGACCCCAAAGCAATAGAGATGTATAATTGCCTGACAAAGAATTCAAATTAATTTTCTTAAATATGCTCAGTGAGTGGCTGGGTGTGGTGGCTCATGCCTGTAATCCTAGCACTTTGGGAGGTTGAGGAGGGTGGATTATGAGGTCAGGTGATTGAGACCATTCTGGCCAACATGGTGAAATCCCATGTCTACTAAAATACAAAAAATTAGCCAGGTGTGGTGGCATGCACCTGTAGTCCCAGCTACTCGGGAGGCTGAGGCAAGGGAATTGCTTTAAGCTGGGAGACAGAGGTTGCAATGAGTCAAGATCATGCCACTGCACTCCAGCCTGGTGAAAGAGCAAGACTCCATCTAAAAAACAAACGACTCTCAGTGAGCTACAGGAGAATATGGATAGATAACTAAACAAAATAAGAAAACCAATGCATGAACAAAATGAGAAGTTTAATAAAGAGTTAGAAACTATAAAAAAAAAAAACAAAGCAGAAATTTGGAAGCTGAAGAAGACAATGACTGAACTGAAGTTAGATATCAAATGAACAACCTAACTGTAAAGCTCAAGAAACTTTAGAAAGAAGAACAAACTAACCCCAAAGTTAGCAGAGGCTTGGTAAAGATGAATAATAAAGATTAGAGAAGAAATAATTGAATAGAGACTAGAAAGACAATAAAAAGGCCAAGGAAACTGAGCTGGTCTTTTGAAAAGATAGACAAAATTTAAAAGACCCTTAGCTAGACTAACTAAGAAAAGACTTAAAATTATAAACAAAAGAGAAGACATTACAACTGATACTATGGTAATATGTCTGATTATAAAAGACTACTGTGAATAATTACATGTCAACAAACTGTATAGCCTAGAAGAAATGAATAAATTCTTGGAAACACACAACATGCTGAAATTGAGTTATTCAGAAATAGAAAATCTGAATACACTATTAACAAGTGAGAGATTGAATCAGTAATCAAAAACTTCCAAACCAAGAAAACCCAAGGACCAAATGACCTCACTGGTAAATTTTACCAAAAAGATAAAGAATTAATGCTAATTACTCTCAAATTTTTCCAAAAAATTGAAGAGGAGGAAACAATTCTAAGCTTATTTTACCAGGCCAGAATGACCCTGGTACCAAAGCCAGACAGGGACACCACAGTAAAGAAAATTATAGGCCAGTATTTCTTATGGACATTGTTGCAAAAATCTTGAACAAAATATTAGTAAACTAAATGGAACAGCATACTAACATTAAATGATCACACAATATGAAAAAAGAAATTTATTTCTGGGACGCAACAATAGTTTAACATATGCAAATCAACATAATCTACCATATTAACAGAATGAAGGATAAAAGTCATATAATTATCTCAATAGATGCAGAAAAAGCATTTGACAAAATTCAAAATCCTTCCGTGATAACAATTCTCAACAAATTGGGTTTAGAAGGAATGCACCTTAACCTAATATGAGCCATATATGACAAGCCCACAGCTAATATTATACTCAATGCTGAAAAGCTAAAAGCTTTTCCTCTAAGATCAAAAACAAAACAAGGATGCTCACTCTCACTACTTTCATTCAAAATAGTACTGGAAGTTCTAGTCAGAGTATTTAGGCAAGAAAATAAATAAAAAATATTCAAATCAGATAGGAGGAAATAAGATTGTCTTTGTTGCAGATAAGATGATTTTATGTACAGAAAACCTAAAGGACTCCACCAAAAGTTGTTAAACACATAAAAATCAGTTGCAGCTTTGTATACTAACAATGAACTATCTGAAAAAGAAATTGAGAAAACAATCTCATTTACAATAGCATCAAAAAGAATAAAATGCTTAGGAGTAAATTTCACTAAGGAGGGGAAAGATTTTTACCCTCAAAACTATAAAACACTGATGAAACAAACTGAAGAAGGCAGAAATAATTGCAAAGATATTCCATGTTTATGAATTGGAAGAATTAATGTTGCTAAAATGTCCATACCAAAAATAGAAATCAAGACTTAAAAAATAACTGAACTCCATGCAATTACATGGAAATTAAATGACCTGCTCCTGAATAACTTTTTGGCTGGTAATGAAAGTAAGGCAGAAGTGAAGAAGTTCTTTGAAACTAATGAGAACAAAGATAGGACACATCAGAATCTCTGGGACACAGCTAAGGCAGTGTTAAGAAGGAAAGTTATAGCATTAAATGCCCACATCAAAAGTTAGAAAGATCTCCAATTAACAACCTAATGTCACAACTAATAGAATTAGAGAAGCAATAGCAAACCATCCTAAAAGCTATTAGAAGACAAGAAATAACCAAAATCAGAGCTGAGCTGAAGATGAGTAAGACACAAAAAAACCGTTCAAAAGACAAACAAATCCAGAAGTTGATTTTTTGAAAATATTAATAAGATAGGCTGATGGCTAGAATAACAAAAAATAAAAGAGAGAATATGCAAATAGGCACATTCAGAAATGACAAAGGAAATGTTATCACTGACCCCACAGAAATACAACTAACTGTCAGAGACTACTACAAACACTTATGCACACAAACCAGAAAACCTAGAAGAGATGGATAAATTATTGGACAAATACAGCCACTAAAGAATGAAACATGAAGAAACTGGATCCCTGAACAGACCAATACTGAGCTCCAAAATTGAATTAGTAATAAATAGGCTATGAACCAAAAAAAAAAAAAAAAAAAAAAGCACAGCACCATATATTTGAATTGTGCTGATGTACAAAGAAGTCGTGGCACCATTTCTGATGAAGCTATTCCAAAAAATTGAGGAGGAGGAACTCTTCCCTAAAACATTCTGAGGTCAGCATCATCCTGATACCAAAACCTGGCAGAAACACAACAAAAAACACTTCAGGCCAATATCCTTGATCAACATTGATGCAAAAATTGTCAGCAAATACTAGCAAAGTGAGTTCAGTAGCAAATGAAAAAGCTAATCCACCATGATCAAATACGATTCATCCCTGCGATGCAGGGTTGCTTCAACATATGCAAATTGATACATGTGATTCATCACATAAACGAAACTAAAGACAAAAATCACATGATCATTTCAGTAGATGCAGAAATGGCTTCTGATTAAATTTACATCCCTTCATATTAAAAAATCTCAATTAACTAGGTATTGAAGGAATATACGTCAAAATAATAAGAGCCACCTATGATAGACTGACAGCCAACATCATACTAAATGTGCAAAGGCTGGAAGCATTCCTCTTGGAAACTGGCACAAGAGAAGGATGCCCTCTGATATGGTTTGGTTGTGTCCCCACTCAAATCTCATCTTGGATTGTAGCTCTCATAATTCCCACGTGTTGTGGGAGGGACCTGGTGGGAGGTAATTGAATCATGGGTCCAGGTCTTTCCCAAGCTGTTCTTGTGATAGTGAATAAGTCTCATGAGATCTGATGGTTTTATAAATGGTTTTATTAGTCCATTAGCAGCCCGAGAACAGACTAATACAGTAAATTGGTACTGGGTAGTGGGGAGATGATGTAAAAATACCTGAAAATGTGGAAGTGACTTTGGAAGTGGGTAAGAGGTAGATGTTGGAAAATTTGGAGGCTTTAGAGGAGAAGAGGAAGAGGTGGGAAAATTTGGAACTTCCTAGAGACTTGTTGAATGGCTTTGACCAAAATGCTGATGTTCAATAAAGTCCAGTTTGAGGTGGTCTCTGATGGAGATGAGGAGCTTTTTGGGAATTGGAATAAAGATGACTCTTGCTATGTTTAAGCAAACAGACTGGTGGCATTTTGTCCTTGTCCTAGATATCTGTGGAACTTTGAACTTGAGAGAGATGATTTAGGGTATCTGGTGGGAGAAATTTTTAAGCAACAAAGCATTCAACATGTGACTTGGGTGCTGTTAAAAGCATTGTTTTATGTATTAACAAAGATATGATTTGAAGTTGGAATATGTTTAGAAGGAAATCAGAACATAAAAGTTCAGAAAATTTGCATCCTGACAATACTATATAAAAGAAAAATCCATTTTCTGGGGGAGAAAATTAGGCTGGCTGCAGAAAGTTTAATAACTGATGAGGAGTCAAATGTTAATCACCAAGATGATGGGGAAAATGTCTTCAGGGAATGCCACATACGTTTGTGGCAGCCCCTTCCATCACAGGCCTTGGAGGCCTAGGAGGAATAAATGGTTTTGTGGGCTGGGCCTATGGCCCCCCTGCCCTGTGCAGCCTAGGGACTTGCTTCCTTGCATCCCAGCCTCTCCAGCCGTGGCTAAAAGGGGCCAAGGTACAGCTTGGGTTGTGGCTTCAGAGGGTGCAAGCCCCAACCCCTGATGGCTTACATGTGGTGTTGGGCCTGTGGGTGCACAGAAGTCAAGAATTGAGGCTGGGGAACCTCCATCTAGATTTTAGAGGACGTATGGAAATGCCTGGATTCACCCAGGCAGAGGTGTGCTGCAGGGGTGGAGCTGTCATGGAGAACACCTGTAGGGGCAATGTGGAAGGAAAATGTGGGGTTGGAGCCCCCACACAGAGTCCCCACTGGGACACTGCCTAGTGGAGCTGTGAGAAGAGGGCCACCGCTCTCCAGACCCCGTAATGGTAGATCCACCGACAGCTTGCGCTGTGTGCCTGAAGAGGCCTCAGACAGTCAATGCCAATCCATGAAAGCAGCCAGGAAGGGGCTATACCTTGCAAAGTCACAGGGGTGGAGCTGCCCAGGGCTTGGAAAACTACCTCTTGCATCAATGTGACCTGGATGTGAGACATAGAGTCAAAAGAGATCATTTTGGAACTTTAAGGTTTAATGGCTGCCCTATTGGATTTTGGACTTGCATGGGGCCTGTAGTGCCTTTGTTTTGGCCAGTTTCTCCCATTTGGAATGGGTATATTTACCCAATGCCTGTACCCTCATTGTATGTAGGAAGAAACTAACTTGCTTTTGATTTTACTGGCTTTTATGGGAAAGGGACTTGCCTCATCTGAGATGAGACTTTGAACTGTGGACTTTTGAGTTAATGCTGAAATGAATTAAGACTTTGGGGGCCGGGCGCAGTGGCTCACGCCTGTAATCCTAGCACTTTGGGAGGCCGAGGTGAGTGGATCACTCGAGGTCAGGAGTTCAAGACAATCCTGGCCATCATGGTGAAACCCCATCTTTTAAAAAAGAAAATTAATATATTTAAAAAAAAAAGACTTTGGGAGACTGTTGGGAAGGTATGATTGTTTTTGAAATGTGAGAACATGAGATTTTTGGAGGGGCCAGAGGTGGAATGATATGGTTTTTCTCTGTCCCCACCCAAATCTCATCTTGAATTGTAGCTCTCATAATTTCCACATGTTGTGGGAGGAACCCAGTGGGATGTAATTGAATCATGGGTGTGGGTCTTTCCCATGCTGCTCCCATGACAGTGAATAAGTCTAGAGATGTGATGGTTTTACAAAGGGGAATTCCCCTACACAAGCTCGTTTGCCTGGTGCCATGTGAGTCATATCTCTGCTTTTCCTTTGCCTTCCACCATGATTGTGAGGCCTCCTCCACCATGTGGAACTATGAGTCCATTGAATCTCTTTTTCTTTGTAAATTACCCAGTATCAGGTATATCTTTATTAACAACATGATAATGGACTAATACAGTAATCAATAAACTAGGTATTGAAGGAACATACCTCAAAATAATAAGAGTCACCTATGACAAACTGACAGTCAACATCATACTGAATGCACAAAAGCTGGAAGCATTCCTCTTGAAAACTGGCACAAGACAAGGATACCCTCTCTCACCACTCCTATCCCACATAATATTGGAAGTCTTGGCCAGGGCAATCATGCAAGAGAAAGAAATAATGGGCATCCACTAGGAGAACTGTCAGGTCTGAACTTTGCATGGCAGTCTCAGTCATCAGATGGCGCTTGTTTCATCCGAGAATCTCTTGGTCTGCTGGCCTCTCTTAGGGCCCCAGCCTAGCTATGCCTGCTTGCAGGGCAGTCTCAGGTGCCCTGGGGGCCAGCACCATGTGCTGGTGGACTGTGCCTGACCAGTGGAAAGCTCTAATGGGGCAGCCACTATGGCCACACAGCAGCTCACCTGATCCCTCTCCATATCGCATCTTCCCCCAAGCCCATGGCAACTCCCCATGTTGCTTTGGTGATGCATATCTGCATGGGTGGGTTTTGCTTTCCTTGCCCCACCAGTGCATGAGAGTGTAGTCTGGCCCTCCTCCCTCCACTGACAGCCATTGTAGAGCCAGCCAGTCACACCCTCACCCCCACCAGCACCCTGCCCTTGGACTAACACTGTGCAGAGAACAGTGGATTCTCCCCTGCCCTGAGCAATCACTCCTGCTTGTAGGGCACAGAGAAGGCACCTAAATTTGTGTCCACCAGTACCTTATGCCTGAGCCAACACCACCTTCAGCATGACTGTGCACATAGTCCCCAGCAAGGGCGTCCTGACACCACCCCACCAGCTGTGTTGCCTCTGCCACCAGAGTGAATGCCTGCAGGAAGACAGATACCCTGGCAAGCACACTTCCATAGCTGCTGCACCTCAGGCCCCCACCAGCACAGTGGATTCCTAACCTTGAGGAGCCAGAGAACAAAGCTGGGCCCCAACACCGGTTCAGAGTGCACAGCCCAGGAGTTGGGAGCTGAGCATTGTCCACCTAAAATCTTCTAGAAACACAGCCAGTCATCTGAATTCGCCTTAGACCACAATCAAACCCTCAATGTCATCAATAGGATAAAAGAAGAAGAAAAAACTTATACAAAGATCAGAAACCTCAAAGATTGAAGGTAGATAAGACCACAAAGATGATAAAGAATCAGTGCAAGAACCCTGAAAACTCAAAGAGCTGGAGTGTCCTCTTTCTTTCAGATCGCATTGTCTCTGCAGCAAGTGTTCTGAACCAGGCTGAGATGGCTGAAATGACAGAAATAGAGAAAATTCAGAACATGGATAGGAAGGAAGATCATTGAGCTAGAGGAGTGCATTGAAACCCAATTCAAAAAAGCTAAAAATCATGATAAAACAAACCAGGAGCTGATAGACAAAACAACGAGTATAGAAAACAACGTAACCAACCCAACAGAGCTGAAAACACACTACAAGAGTTTCATAATGCAATCACAAGTATAATAACAGAATAGATCAAGAAGAGGGAAGAATCTCAGAGTTTGATGAATGGCTTTGTGAAATAAGACAGTCAGACAAGAATAGAGAAAAAAGAATGAAAAGGAATGAACAAAACCTCCAATAATGTGAGATTATTTAAAGAGAGCAAATCTATGACTCACTGGAGTCCCTGAAAGAGATGGGGAGAATGAAACCAACTTGGAAAACAGATTTCAGGATATCATTCATGAGAACTTCCCCAACCTAGCTAGAGAGGCCAACGTTCAAATTCAGGAAATGCAGAGAACCCCAGTAAGATACCTCACAAGAAGATCATCCCCAAGACACATCATGAGATTCTCCAACGTCAAAATAAAAGAAAAAAATGCTGAAGGCAGCTAGTGAGAAAGGTCAGGTAACCTACAAAGGGAAGTCGATCAGACTAACAGCAGACCTCTCAACAGAAACCCTGCAAGCCAGAAGAGATTGGGGCCAATATTCAACCATCTTAAAGAAAGAAATTCCAGCCTGGAATTTCATATCCAGCCAAACTAAGCTTTATAAATGAAGGAGAAATAAGCTTTATTTTTTTTTATTTTATTTTTTTTTAATTTTATTTTTTGAAAGAAAGGAAAAGAGAGGAAAGAAAGTGAGAGTGAAAGAAAGAAAAAAAAAGAATGTACGAGAGAAAGAAAGAGGAAGAAAAAGAGGGAGAGAGAACAGGATTCTTGTTCTACTGCCCAGGCTAGAA